>CM026217.1:25753838-26056338 GCA_014839995.1 Xenentodon cancila | reverse complement strand
AAATGTTTGTTGCAGTCCCTGCATGGGTCGGTGACTGGAACAATAATTTACACATCTCTAATCTTTTTTGCTTTGTATCTTGATTGTTTTGAGCTCTGGCTAAAGTTTTATTAACTAATAAAGGACCTTAATTAAATTTAAATACACATATATATATATATCTTTGCCACTATTTGGGTTAAGGGTTTTCTCCCACTATGGAAGTTTTTACATGCCACTGTTAATTTAATAATTGCTCGGGTGCCATGCTCTTGGTGTCTGGAAAGCACCTAGAGACAACTTGTACTGTAATAGACGCTATATAAATAAAACTGAATTGAATTGAATAAACTGAACAAGACTGGTCCTCGCACTGAATCTTGCAGAACAACATACCAGACCCTCATCTGTGCAGAAGAACCCTATATATTGTCGTACTAATAAAAGAGAAAACATTTTTTAGCAGTCGAGTTGGGATGGGGTCTAACAGACACATGGATGATTTAGCTTTATTCACAACTGGGGTCAGCTAAGGGAGGTCTATAGTAAAAAAACAGCATAGTCAGGTCAGGACCTGAGGAAGTCGCTGAAGCAGAAGAAACGCCCACAGCTGCTAACAGGTGGGCCTGGTTGATTTTTCTTTATTGCTGATGATTTTACTGCTATCGAAGCTCATAAAGTCTTCACTACTGAGAGCTGCAGGGATGCACGGCTCAACAAAGTTGTGACTCTTTGTCAGCCTGGCTACAGTGCTGAACAGAAAACATGGGTTATTTTTATTTTTTATATGTAGCATATAGTGGAGTATATGTAGTAAATAGTGGAGTATATGTAGTGTATAGTGTAGTATATGTAGTGTATACTGTAGTATATGTAGCATATAGTGGAGTATATGTAGTGTATACTGTAGTATATGTAGTATATAGTGTAGTATATGTAGCATATAGTGGAGTATATAGTGTAGTATATAGTGTAATATATAGTGCAGTATATGTAGTGTATACTGTAGGGCAGGCAGCAGTTTGTAAAAATAGGTGACTGTTTGTGGTGTCCCCCAGATGTCAGTATTGGGACCTAAACTCTTTATTCTATATATATAAATGACATATGCAAAGTCTCAAAAGTATTGCAATTTGTTCCGTTCCAATTTGCTGATGATACAAATATTTTCTGTGCAGGTGAGAATTTACAGCAACTTATGGAGGAAACAAATTAAAAAAGTGGTTTGATATAAATAAACTATCATTAAATTTGGACAAAATAAAGTTTATGTTACTTGCAAATCGTAAAGGGATCAGTAATGTAAAGGTTTGGATAGAGGGTGTATATATAAGCAGTTAATGAAATTAAGTTTTTGGGTGTGATGATTGACCATAATATCTGTTGGAAACCTCACATTCAACATGTTCAAGCTGTAGTATATGTAGTATATGTAGTATATGTAGTATATGTAGTATATAGTGTAGTATATAGTGTACTATATGTAGCATATAGTGGAGTATATGTAGTATATAGTGTAGTATATAGTGTAGTATATGTAGTGTATACTGTAGTAAATTAGTATATAGTGTAGTATATGTAGTGTATACTGTAGTATATGTAGTATATGTAGTATATAGTGTAGTATATGTAGCATATAGTGGAGTATATGTAGTATATAGTGTAGTATATGTAGTGTATACTGTAGTATATGTAGTATATGTTGTATATAGTGTAGTATATGTAGTGTATACTGTAGTATATGTAGTATATAGTATAGTATATGTAGCATATAGTGGAGTATATGTAGTATATAGTGTAGTATATAGTGAAGAATATGTAGTGTATAGTGTAGTATATGTAGTATATAGTGTAGTATGTGTAGTATATAGTGTAGTATATGTAGCATATAGTGGAGAATATAGTGTAGTATATGTAGTATATAGTGTAGTATATGTAGTATATAGTCTAGTGTATAGTGTAGTATATGTAGTATATAGTGTAGTATATGTAGTTGATACTGTAGTGTATAGTGTAGTATATGTAGTATATAGTGTAGCATATGTAGCATATAGTGGAGTATATGTAGTATATAGTGTAATATATAGTGTAGTATATGTAGTGTATACTGTAGTATATGTAGCATATAGTGGAGTATATGTAGTATATAGTGTAGTATATAGTGTAGTATATAGTGTAGTATATAGTGTAGTGTATAGTGTAGTATATGTAGTATATAGTGTAGTATATAGTGTAGTATATAGTGTAGTATATGTAGTATATAGTGTAGTATATAGTGTAGTATATGTAGTATATAGTGTAGTATATGTAGTATATAGTGTAGTGTATAGTGTAGTATATGTAGTATATAGTGTAGTATATGTAGCATATAGTGTAGTATATAGTGTAGTATATGTAGTATATAGTGTAGTATATGTAGTATATAGTGTAGTGTATAGTGTAGTATATGTAGTATATAGTGTAGTATATGTAGCATATAGTGTAGTATATGTAGCATATAGTGTAGTATATGTAGTATATAGTGTAGTATATAGTGTAGTATATGTAGCATATAGTGTAGTATATGTAGTATATAGTGTAGTGTATAGTGTAGTATATGTAGCATATAGTGGAGTATATGTAGTATATAGTGTAGTATATGTAGCATATAGTGTAGTATATGTAGTATATAGTGTAGTGTATAGTGTAGTATATGTAGTATATAGTGTAGTATATAGTGTAGTATATAGTGTAGTATATAGTGTAGTATATGTAGTGTATAGTGTAGTATATAGTGTAGTATATGTAGTGTATAGTGTAGTATATGTAGTGTATAGTGTAGTATATAGTAGGTATATGTAGTATATAGTGTAGTGTATAGTGTAGTATATGTAGCATATAGTGTAGTATATGTAGTATATAGTGTAGTATATGTAGCATATAGTGTAGTATATGTAGTGTATAGTGTAGTATATGTAGTGTATAGTGTAGTATATAGTAGGTATATGTAGTATATAGTGTAGTATATGTAGTATATAGTCTAGTGTATAGTGTAGTATATGTAGTATATAGTGTAGTATATGTAGTTGATACTGTAGTGTATAGTGTAGTATATGTAGTATATAGTGTAGCATATGTAGCATATAGTGGAGTATATGTAGTATATAGTGTAATATATAGTGTAGTATATGTAGTGTATACTGTAGTATATGTAGCATATAGTGGAGTATATGTAGTATATAGTGTAGTATATAGTGTAGTATATAGTGTAGTATATGTAGTGTATAGTGTAGTATATGTAGCATATAGTGTAGTATATGTAGTATATAGTGAAGTATATGTAGTGTATAGTGTAGTATATGTAGTATATAGTGTAGTATGTGTAGTATATAGTGTAGTATATGTAGCATATAGTGGAGAATATAGTGTAGAATATGTAGTATATAGTGTAGTATATGTAGTATATAGTCTAGTGTATAGTGTAGTATATGTAGTATATAGTGTAGTATATGTAGTTGATACTGTAGTGTATAGTGTAGTATATGTAGTATATAGTGTAGCATATGTAGCATATAGTGGAGTATATGTAGTATATAGTGTAATATATAGTGTAGTATATGTAGTGTATACTGTAGTATATGTAGCATATAGTGGAGTATATGTAGTATATAGTGTAGTATATGTAGTAAATAGTGTAGTATATGTAGTATATAGTATAGTGTATAGTGTAATATATGTAGTATATAGTGTAGTATATAGTGTAGTATATGTAGTATATAGTGTAGTGTATAGTGTAGTATATGTAGTATATAGTGTAGTATATGTAGCATATAGTGGAGTATATGTAGTATATAGTGGAGTATATGTAGTGTATAGTGTAGTATATGTAGTGTATACTGTAGTATATGTAGCATATAGTGGAGTATATAGTGTAGTATATAGTGTAATATATAGTGCAGTATATGTAGTGTATACTGTAGTATATGTAGCATATAGTGGAGTATATGTAGTATATAGTGTAGTATATAGTGGAGTATATGTAGTATATAGTGGAGTATATGTAGTGTATAGTGTAGTATATGTAGTGTATACTGTAGTATAAGTAGCATATAGTGGAGTATATGTAGTGTATACTGTAGTATATGTAGTATATAGTGTAGTATATGTAGCATATAGTGGAGTATATAGTGTAGTATATAGTGTAATATATAGTGCAGTATATGTAGTGTATACTGTAGTATATGTAGCATATAGTGGAGTATATGTAGTATATAGTGTAGTATATAGTGTAGTATATGTAGTATATAGTGTAGTATATGTAGTATATAGTGTAGTGTATAGTGTAGTATATGTAGTATATAGTGTAGTATATGTAGCATATAGTGTAGTATATGTAGTATATAGTGTAGTGTATAGTGTAGTATATGTAGCATATAGTGGAGTATATGTAGTATATAGTGTAGTGTATAGTGTAGTATATGTAGTATATAGTGTAGTATATAGTGTAGTATATAGTGTAGTATATGTAGTATATAGTGTAGTAGATAGTGTAGTAGATAGTGTAGTATATGTAGTATATAGTGTAGTATATGTAGTATATAGTGTAGTGTATAGTGTAGTATATGTAGTATATAGTGTAGTATATGTAGCATATAGTGTAGTATATGTAGTATATAGTGTAGTATATAGTGTAGTATATGTAGCATATAGTGCAGTTATGTAGTATATAGTGTAGTATATGTAGCATATAGTGTAGTTATGTAGTATATAGTGTAATATATAGTGCAGTATATGTAGTGTATACTGTAGTATATGTAGCATATAGTGGAGTATATGTAGTATATAGTGTAGTATATAGTGCAGTATATGTAGTATATAGTGTAGTATATGTAGTATATAGTGTAGTGTATAGTGTAGTATATGTAGTATATAGTGTAGTATATGTAGCATATAGTGTAGTATATGTAGTATATAGTGTAGTGTATAGTGTAGTATATGTAGCATATAGTGGATTATATGTAGCATATAGTGTAGTATATGTAGTATATAGTGTAGTGTATAGTGTAGTATATGTAGCATATAGTGGAGTATATGTAGTATATAGTGTAGTATATGTAGCATATAGTGGAGTATATGTAGTATATAGTGTAGTGTATAGTGTAGTATATGTAGTATATAGTGTAGTATATAGTGTAGTATATGTAGTATATAGTGTAGTATATAGTGTAGTATATGTAGTATATAGTGTAGTATATGTAGTATATAGTGTAATATATAGTGTAGTATATGTAGTATATAGTGTAGTATATGTAGCTTATAGTGTAGTATATGTAGTATATAGTGTAGTATATGTAGCATATAGTGTAGTATATGTAGCATATAGTGTAGTTATGTAGTATATTGTGTAGTGTATAGTGTAGTATATGTAGCATATAGTGTAGTATATGTAGCATATAGTGTAGTATATGTAGCATATAGTGTAGTTATGCAGTATATTGTGTAGTGTATAGTGTAGTATATGTAGCATATAGTGTAGTATATGTAGCATATAGTGTAGTTATGTAGTATATTGTGTAGTGTATAGTGTAGTATATGTAGCATATAGTGGAGTATATGTAGTATATAGTGTAGTATATGTAGCATATAGTGTAGTATATGTAGTATATAGTGTAGTGTATAGTGTAGTATATGTAGTATATAGTGTAGTGTATAGTGTAGTATATGTAGTATATAGTGTAGTATATAGTGTAGTATATGTAGTATATAGTGTAGTATATGTAGTGTATAGTGTAGTATATGTAGCATATAGTGTAGTATATGTAGTATATAGTGTAGTATATGTAGTGTATAGTGTAGTATATTTAGCATATAGTGTAGTATATGTAGTATATAGTGTAGTATATGTAGTGTATAGTGTAGTATATTTAGCATATAGTGTAGTATATGTAGCATATAGTGTAGTATATGTAGCATATAGTGTAGTATATGTAGCATATAGTGTAGTATATGTAGTGTATAGTGTAGTATATGTAGTGTATAGTGTAGTATATTTAGCATATAGTGTAGTATATGTAGTATATAGTGTAGTATATGTAGTGTATAGTGTAGTATATTTAGCATATAGTGTAGTATATGTAGCATATAGTGTAGTATATGTAGCATATAGTGTAGTATATGTAGCATATAGTGTAGTATATGTAGTATATAGTGTAGTATATGTAGCATATAGTGGAGTATATGTAGTATATAGTGTAGTATATGTAGTGTATAGTGTAGTATATGTAGCATATAGTGTAGTATATGTAGTATATAGTGTAGTATATGTAGTGTATAGTGTAGTATATTTAGCATATAGTGTAGTATATGTAGTATATAGTGTAGTATATGTAGTGTATAGTGTAGTATATTTAGCATATAGTGTAGTATATGTAGCATATAGTGTATAAAGCCTAAATAATTTTTTTTTTTTCAACAAAATCAAGAGCATTAAATGTGAGTTACTGAATACTCAATGTCTCTTTGTCATTAGGTAAAAGGGGAGGCAGGAGATGAGACGGCAGGAGTTTCAGAATAAAACATTTCTAGATTTAACAAAAAGCGCTGCACTTGCAGAATACAAAGAAAATGTGAAAGACAAATAAAGAAAACTTACAAACTAACCGGCTAGAAAGCCAAACGAACAGGACCATCCTAGGGAAATGGAAAGGAAGTCAAATCATAGCCTGCACTTAACAATGGACGTGACCCACTGGTTTCTGAAGACCGGTTTTGAAGCCCATTTTTCTTCGGACGGGGTGCAACCGTGTTGCTCAGCTAGCCGACGGGAACATTCCCATCACATGTCAATCAAAGCCAGCTTTGCTCCCAGCCCCTTTAGCCAAACCCTGCTGAAATATTTGCAGAGCTGCCGTGAGACATTTACAGCAGGTTATACCGGTTAACATGTCGACTCAGCAGCAAAAACAACAATGACTCGCATTTAGCCGACGCTGGTTTAATACGAATGGGGGGTTGATTCGCAAAGCGTCGTAGTGTGAGGATCACAGACGAGCAATTGGCTGAACCAACTGCCAATCAATCATATTAAAAAGAAATTGTTTGCTTGATATAAACTCTCCTGGCGTGGTACAAAACTATTCACCCCCCTCAAAGTTGTCATGGGTGTGACATCAAACAAGTGAGACCCAAGTGGTTCTCTGAACCAGGCTGTAAATGTGTTTATTTCTGCTCTAAAGACATTTTAACATGAGTCAGTGGAGATTGACTGGCTTTTGCAGCCAGCTTTTAGCGGCCAGACAAGAAACTGCAACGAATCTTAGTTCTACATGAGTGTCAATGTGGAAGAAAGATGGTCGGCATTGGTCAAGATATACTCTGGTCTTTTGATCTGGAGACCTGACTAGATACAGGTGCAAACAATCAGGGAGATGAGACCAAGGAAACAGAAAACAAGACAATGATGAACCTTCGAAGTAAAACAGTAAGTTGACAGAAACAGACAAAGCCAGAGGAGGGAAAAAACACCAACATCAAACTGAACCCATGTCCTAACAGAAAACACGAAAACTAAAGAACTATACCCGAGTATGACAAACTCAAAACTGCACCTCAATAACTCTACACCATAACACTTACATAAGAATCTACTTTAATTAATCAATTAATTAATTAAATTCTGCTGTTGCTCAGCTTCAGACGCAACAGCCAGTATGGTTTTTGTCGTCACTGGTGATTTCAACCTCATCTCTCTGCCACATTTCCAACGTTCCAGCAGTTGGTCAGGTGTTCCACCAGAGAAAACAACACGTTGGATTCGTTTTATCCAAACGTCAGAGATGCTTACAGCTCCTCTGCACGAACTTCTCTTGGGAAGGTGGATCATATTCTGGTCTTGTCCTCCTCCACCTACAAACCCATCAATCAGAGGCAACTTGTGACCAGAAGAACTGTGAGGAGGTGAAGAAACTCTCTGGGGTGTTTTGGGGCTTCTAGCCACATTTCCATGACACTTTTGTGCAAAAGAAAATCAAATCTCTGATCGTTTGATAAAGGTAGTGTTGCAGGAGGTCGGTGTTGATCACTGTTTTTCGAATAAGTGTTGTTCTCGTAACTCTTCGCACAGCTGGTCTTCTTCAAAACAATGAAAAAGAAAATCATCAATGTTGAAGAAATAGACTACAATATCTTTAGTCTTTGACAAATTATTGCAATTGCAGTTACCGCTGTTGAGAAAACAGCCAGATGATGAAGGCAGTGTATGATAATTCAAACGATTATTCAAAGTATAATGTATAATGAATAAGTAGTGTTACAGGACATGGTGTGGAGAACATCATCTCCACCAGAACAGTGAGGAGCTTCCCCAATAATAAAACCTGGATCACCAGCTACCTGAAAGAGCTCCTGAACAAGCAAAAACGAGCCTCAGGGAGAGAGACCGAGAATCACTGAGGTCAGTACGAAAACAACTAAAAGTCAAGATCAGATCAAGTCAAGAGCTGGAGTACAAGCTCCTGCTTGTCCTACATTCTGTTCTGCTGGACAGAGCCAATAAACTGAACTCAGTCTTCAATAGATTCAGTTCAGAAACATTCCCAGCACCTCCTTTCGCTCCAGCCAAACAGACCTCCCACCCTCACTTGACCCACAGTTACCCGTCACACCTCAGCAGTGTCATCTTCCACCTCAGTCACTGATCCTGCTGCTGCTCCATTGTTGTCTTTTACCACGAGATCAAGAGATGCTGGTCCCCCTCCCGCCTGTCTGTCAGGTGAACAGGCAACTGGAGAAATTTAAACCGAGACAAGGCTGCAGGTCCGGATGGCGTGGAGTTCAGAGCGCTGGAAGCCTGTTCAGAACCAGCTGTGGGATTCTGCAGACCCTCTTTAACCTCAGCCTGAACCAGGAGAAGGTTCCAGGGCTGTGGAAGACATCCTGCCCTGTTCAAATACCAAAAACAACTAATCCAGCTTCTCCTAATGACCATAGGTCTGTAGCCCTAACATCTAACATCATGAATGTCCTGGAGAGACTTTTATTGGTCCCCCTGAATAAGCAAACAAGCATCTTCCAGGACCAGAGCCAGTAACTTAAACAACCTGATCGAGTTGTTAAGAAGGCTGGTTCTGTTCTGGGGACTGCTCTGGAGCCCCTGGAGCTGATTTTGCAAAGAGGAATACTTCATCATATGAAGAAGATCATGGACAACCCTGAGCATCCTCTTTACAACGCAGTGACTCTGCAACGGTGTCTTCAGTCAGAGGTTTTTTCAGGTCCACTGCAGCACAGACGCTACAGGAGATCCGGAGGAGATCCGGAGGAGATACGGAGGAGACCCGGAGGAGATCCATCCTGGAGATCCGTCCTGCCCACAGCAGTAAACCTGAACTATGACTCTTTCAAGAGACTTCAGTAAAATGGCCACTGCATAAGTATTTTTGAGGTTAACTGTGGATGTGCTCCCATCTAAACAATAGCTGTGTCAGGCCTTGTATTTCCAGCATGAGAATGCTGAACTACATTCTGTATTCATATAAATGCATTACTTCCCAGTAGATGAATCCAGTTGCTGAACTGGGCTGCCTGCAGTGTAAACCTGTAACCAACTGAAAACACATGGACTATCAATAAAGCATCAGGAAAGAATGTGAAAAGCACGACCAGGGCTGCTGAGCAGCTTGAATGTTGTATCAGACACGAATAAGACAAAGTTCCTCTCCCCAGACTCTAGCAGAGGCCACCTCATCTCCCAGACGTACGTATGTCTGGACTGCGGTCAATATATATTCTATTATTGTTTATTTCATCGTGATTGCTTAATGCTTTTATTTTTATTCTATGATTTTATCTCCTTGCATATTTATTCACCTGTTCAGTACTTTGGTTGCCTTGTTAAAGCGATTTATAAAAAAAACTTTGACCGATTTAGATTGAACTGGTGATACTTCTGGACTTTTCAGTGGCTTGTTAACACAATAGTTGGCTTATTGAATTACATCTTGTAATACAATGATCTGAGAAGAATGGATTGAATCTGAATGAAATAACCAGCTTAAACTTAAAACAAGAACCTCTCAAGATGCACCTTCAGCGTGCATGGATACACCTTAAATCCTGGTCCACCTAGATATGCCTGAGAAGCAGAAGAAAAGGGCTTAAAATGTTCTAACTACTGCATATTTTGACAGATCCCTCTTAACAATGTGACTGCAGGTGAGGCTTTGCAAACTGGGTAAACACTAGCAGATGACGGAGCAACTGGCTGTCAGTTCTGCCAGTCCACCAGTCTACTGCTGTCTAAACTGTGGTTAATATTTGAATTTAAAAAAAACGACCTCTTTTTAAATGGCAATTGTCTTTAGAAAATAAACCAATTTCAGCCTATAAATCTATAGAAAATACACAGATTTATTGCAAGTCTAGCACATCTATTTATGGTGAATTTGAATTAGATTTTTAATTTAATGAATGGACCATTCCAGCCGCTACCGCCCTTCAAGATGCGTTTTTCTTTCCTGGAAAAAAGATCGCAAGAAGGTTTGGGTGATACAGGGCTAAAGCTGAGATTGCAGAGAAAGTGAATGGTTTCATGCGGCATTATAAAAAGCCCAATAAATGCTTTGCTCATTTGCTCTTCGATTATGTGTTGCTCTTGGTCGAAGGTGTCGTGGTATTTAAAGACGAAAGTCTATTTTTTGAATGGAGTCTGGCACCATGTCCCCTGTAAAAGCATCACGCATCAGCCCACCAGCACCACCAGCACCGAATCAAAGCGCTGGCCAGTCCAGCTGTAAGATGAGACAAATTACTACAGAAAAACAAAAAAGCAGCCTCCTTGTATACATGTATAGGATGAACAATCTACGTTAGAAATCAATGCTGGCTATGAGAAAGACAAATCTTTCATTCTTTCATTCATGAGGATGCGACCGTGACAGACGACAAACAGAACCGGCGACAGCACGTACCGACAGGAGCAACAGGCGAACCGGGACCGCTCACCTGCTGTCACTCATCTACCCTGCAAGAAAACGTCTTCACACGCAGACGCCGCTCGGGGAGGCTGCGAGGACAGCAGCTGACAGCATCTCTGCACTGATGCACAGGTCGCAGTGTGAATTCACATCTTTTACCTCTCAGCATGAAACACTGCACAGAAGAGAGGGACTGAAAGGGAGGAGTTCGTTCATGAAGGCGCCACGTAACAGAGGCAACCAGACTTCCAGCGGTACCTTCAGTATAAAAACTGTCTCACTGAACACAGCACGGTTTAAACTGGAAATAGGCAGTTAAACATTTTATATATATTCATATTTATCAATTTGACTTTCATGAAATCAGAAAGTTTTAATAACTTTGACACTTTCAGAATTTAAATTCTCTATAGAAATCTTTTCAGCAGGCCGGCCTCCAAATCAGTGTATACAAGTGTTTAAAAAATATTGGTATAACAATAAACTCTCAGAAGAAAACCCCAAGTTCTTGCAAAGAAAGACCAAAACCATGAGCAGACCTGCTGGAGGTTGTCACCGTTCTAGAAGTAGAGACAAAAGTAAGCCCGCTGCGTCTTCACCTGGCATCAGCAGTGGTCAGATGGTGGACCTCTGCTGAATCTGACTACAATCAGCTGTCCTTCATCCATAAACGATGAGTTCCAGCTGGTATCAGTCCAGAGTCTGAAGTGACTGTTTGTGGACCGCCTTAATTTGGATGCAACTGGCCAGAGGTGTAGTTGCAGTTCATGTCAGCAGCAAGGCTACACAGAGAGATTTATAACACTGAATAAATTTACCTCAGCATATAAGCAGATGGGAATTATTTTTCTGTTTTATTCCTTTATTTGGTTTGTATTAATCTATTTTTCGGTCTTCTGAACATGTTCCGTGGATTGATGCAAACATTACGACATTTCAAGAAATGTCTAAATCTTTTGTTCTTCCTCTGCTTTCAGCTTTTCCCTTTAGGAGTCACCACCACAAATCATTCTCTTCTTTCCGACTCTTCACCACATCCATAAACCTCCTCTTTGGTCTTCCTCTCCGCTGCCGGCCTCTCAGTAGCTCCACCGCCAGCATCCTTCTGCCAGCGACATGTCCAGCGCGTCTGAATTTCTCCCACTTCGTGTCCAGAACAGCCAACCTGAACAGTCCCTTGTGATTCATATAATTGTTTTGGATAGGTTTTCGTCCAGTGTCCTTCCAGACCCAAACTCATCACTTGGATCATCACCAGGGTTGCACTAACGTGTCCCCCCGGTGGCTAAATTTTAAATCTTAAATCTTTCAAATGTTAAAAAATCACGACGCTGTAACCTGTTTTAACATAATACATAACTGTGTCAATTACGTATTTTCGCTCAGTATTCACCCTGACATCCAGTTCAGTAACTGGACATTCATCTTTCTTTGTCTCTAACTTCTTCTCATCTGAAAATGTTACTAACCATCTCTTTCTTTACTCATAATGTTTAATTTAATAGCTTACCTGTCTGTCTTATATGTACTGACAGATATTGTGATGCAACAGGACATGCTTTTAAAAAATATTTTGTATTTTGAGAACAAATGCATCAATTTGACATGTCTGGCACAAATGACGGAAAGTGCACGTTGTTTTATTAGACCTTTCCCAGCAGGTATCATGGTGTTCTGAAATTCAGGAGGAAAACTCTCCTTCCTGACAGCAGATTGCTGCGTAACGATGGTCTGCTTTTATTTTGCAGATGCCCCTGGTTTCCTGTTAGTGGATTGTTACAGCAGCTTGATGCAGCTGTAACGTTTCCCAGGAGAAGACATGAATGGAAATTCATCATTTATCAGGTATTCAGGACTGCATAGGAATGAATTGTAAAGGCAATCTATTCATTTTACTGCCATCATTGTTGTTTGTTTTAAATTATATTTTCCTGAAGATGAATATAAATAGTCTTAATTATAAAAAAAAAGACAGAAAACTTTTCCCTCAATAACCAGATCAGGCTTTTAGATTACCACTGTACCTCCTTCCTCAGTGCTCGTTAGTGTTCAGTACATTAAACACTGTCGATAACTCGTCTTGTCATTGTAGCATTGAACTTACACTTGTGCACTTATCTCTTTTTGTCAGATGCTGCCAATATCCGTATATACTAAATCTGCTAAGATAAATAACATACATATCTCACTACTGTACCTGAACTGGACCTCGAGGTAAAATGAGCAACGGGGTAACAGCTGTTCAACAGACATCTCTGGCCGTCCTCATTATATATTTAAAATGGTTTAAGGGAATTATTTACGGTCAGATTTTTGCATTCACTGTTTTGGTTTGAAGTTTAACTGGAGTGCATTTAATTACATTACTTTTCAGCAGTATTCATTTTTACAAATCAACTTTTTTGCAGACACTCTTTTGCAGTTCAACGGTTCAACATCTTAGTTGAGGAGACATTTGTTACCAGTAACAAACTGTCCTGACCTATGACATGGCACGCACGCGTCCACTGGTAAGAAGCACTTCTCCTCCTCTAGTCAGAGTAAAATAGTTATGTCCTGCCATGTCCAAATGAAGCACATGGTACTTAACCTTCAACAATCCTTCTTTGTCTTCATCCCTGTTCCAAGCTCTTCCATTCGATGTGCCAGTGACCACATCTTCTCAACAGAAAATCCTGGGTTTCCTTCATTGTAATGTCTCCAGCTACTTTTGGCTATAAAGTGCTAACAGAAATCGTTGGACTGAACTGAGTTTGACTAAATTAAGCTTTGACACACTAACCATGCCTTTTTAAGGCCGGTCTGAAGAGATTTTCTTCTGAGTTACATTATTCTTGTTCATGTGACATATGTTTTTGTCAGGATTGTATACACACACACACACACACACACACACATGCACATACACGCACACACGCGTGCGTGCGCACACGCACACACAAACTACATTTCCTCGTGGGTATATGGAGCGTTAAATATACCACATATAAGTGTTATTAGCTCCTTTTTCCTATGGGTAAATTATAAAACTGCTGATGAGAATTTGATGTTAATACAAAAGCTGACAGCAGATGTTGCAGCGTGTGGTTTATGCTGAGTTTATGTTAAGTCATCGTGGAGCAGTGACACAAGAAACACTGCCATAAGAGACTAATTGCTAATCTAATACAGATGCAGGAACTTGTCTTTCTCATTAAATGCCTTATGATGCTGAAACCCAGAAGAACACAAGACTTGCAGTTGCCACTGTGTGTAGGCCAACAACCAAAGTAGTAGTTGAAACCCAGTTATGCATGTTGTCTGAAGAAATGCGTCTGTAACGGTGCTTTATTCTGACAGAAAGATTTCTGAGGCATCCTTCAACTGTAGGTACTTGTTGGGTTAATCCCGGTGACATTGACCACAGGTTTGAATCATCTCATGCCTGGCACAAAAAACGCACAAGATTTGAGGAGCTTCCCACATAAATCACCTCCTTGTTAAAAACCTACCCCGGATTTACGAATGCTCCGTAAAATTTGGATTTGATTTAAGAACATGTATAAATGCCAGTTGATGGCAAACTGGCCCACAGCTCAAATCCCTACCAGGGATCAAAAGGTGTGAAGGTGTGTCCTCTTTCAGCGTGTCTACCAGGCACACATTAAAGAAAACTGAGAGAGTGGCCTGGGGTACTTTGTCAAATAAATATCTAAAATAAAAGTCAAAGGCAGGTTTTCTTTAAGTAACAAAAGGCGTGTGATGCAAGCAAATAGCAGATAGCAGGAGTCAAGTGCAGGGACTGAAAATGTTCACAGGCACTGCAGCTACACCTGCTCTGCTGATGAAGGTGTGAACATGCCTCATATGCTGCAATTAAAGATGAAGAGGACGTGATTACCCAACCATCTTTTCATGCCGTCCCTCTGGGAAGGCCCCTGCTCTTGGACCGGGCCTAACTTCACTACAAAAGAATAAGGAAAACACACAATGTCATTTACAAAAATTAGTGCTATGCAGTACTGAAGTACACGTGCTATGATTTCTGTATCACATTTGGACCAAATAATATGAACATAGAATAGAAATAGACCCTAGGTTAGGGGTGGAGGTGACCCACCTATAACTAGAAGCAACCCATGGCACCTATTTTTGAGGGAAACTGTTGACGTGAATGTTTCAGGTCAGCATTATTGTGAAAGCTGGAATTTGTTTTAGTTGTTAACAGTAAAGTTTGACAAATTTTTAGTGTATTTGCTTTCAATAAAAAAAGGCAAAAAGAAAAAGATAACTTTTAAAATACATGGAGCAAGTGGCAACCTTTTCCAGAATCCACAAAACAAACGGAAAAACATTTCAATGAGACCATAAGTTAAGACTAAGAGTAACCACATGAAGTTCGATCAACACATGTACAGCTGCTCTGCTCCACGTCAGTGTGACTCACAGACTAGACTCCCCGTGATAGTTAACAGTCTACGTGTTTCCCACACACCAGCTCTTTCACAATGGTCTGATAAATCACACACGGGTCAACATGCTCCGTTAAGTAAAGAAAATGATTCCCATAAAACCTAAAATACCTAATTGAATGCATTTTAATGACATTTTAAAACACTCCAACAGAAGGGTTGAATTATATTAATTTCCACATATCTGTTTTTTACACTGTGGAGGAAAGATCGGCTGGAATCGGAGATGTTCAAGGATATAAAACATTCAGGTGGCAGTGTCATAGCTTCAATCCTACGTACTGAAGTAGCGCGGGGCTCATCAGTCTACGAGGTTGAACCTAACAGAGAAAAGAATTGCAGTTCCTTGAATGATCACTTGGCGCTGTCGCCGAAAATAATCAATCTTCATTGACTTGGTGAAAAAAAAAGAACTGGCTCCCTCTGCTAGATTTCACATTAATGACCGTATGGGGGAAACATTTTTATGTATCACATTAGGTAAAATTATACAAAACCATATAATTATGCCCAATTAGGGACCTACTTATTTGATTGGCAGTTGGCATAGCCAACACTAGCTGTTATTACTTTAAGTAGTTAGGTATTTACTGACAGCTCAGACGTGAAGTCAAGACAGCCCTAAACACGTGCGCGCGTAAGCTTTCTTTCAGTTCTGAGGTTTTATAACAGGAAATGTACAAAACAATAAAAGACAGAAAAATCGGATTCTACATCTAGAACTAGATCTTCAAATTGGCTAAATACAAACTCAGATAAAAACATTCATGATATAAATTATTATGGCAATAATTTATTTAGCATAAGCTAAATAAGGGAAAATGGTAAATTATTGTGAACGGGGATCTGTATGGATCACCAGCAAGTCCTCTCGGGCTAAATGTTCCATTTTGTCTTTGAGACATTAAACTTCGCCGCAGCTTGTCTGATGTAAGAACTAAAAAAAAACATCAGTGACAGATTCGTTATCTGAAAATGACGTGGCCAGAATGGTAGTCTGGCAGTTTCACCCAGACCAGACTAGCACATACTGTGCAGACAAATATTTTTTACATTTTAAAAAAAATGAGCACATATGTGCAGTTTTCAAAAACAGCTTTAGTTCTGCTTCACTGGTGTTCTTGTTGATTGATTTATTGATTGCAAGATAACATCAGGATAACATGGTAAAGCTTGTTATAGGTTATAGGTAAAGGTCCACAATCCCTTCCTGCTCACTTTACTCCATTTACTCCATCTCACTAAAAAAACAGGTGAGGTTATGAACAACAGAAAAACAAAACAGATATCACACGTGTGGAAAAACGCTTTCAAAATAAAATGCAAAGGCAAAAGGCAAAAGAGCACTGTTAAATCACTGGTAAATCCTGGTAAATCACTGTTAAATCACTGGTAAATCACTGGTAAATCCTGGTAAATCACTGGTAAATCCTGGTAAATCCTGGTAAATCACTGGTAAATCACTGGTAACTCCTGGTAAATCTTGGTAAATCACTGGTAAATCACTGGTAAATCACTGGTAAATCACTGGTAAATCCTGGTAAATCACTGGTAAATCCTGGTAAATCACTGTTAAATCACTGGTAAATCACTGGTAAATCCTGGTAAATCACTGGTAAATCACTGGTAAATCCTGGTAAATCACTGGTAAATCACTGGTAACTCCTGGTAAATCTTGGTAAATCACTGGTAAATCACTGGTAAATCACTGGTAAATCACTGGTAAATCCTGGTAAATCCTGGTAAATCACTGGTAAATCGCTGGTAAATCACTGGTAAATCCTGGTAAATCCTGGTAAATCACTGGTAAATCACTGGTAACTCCTGGTAAATCACTGGTAAATCACTGGTAAATCACTGGTAAATCACTGGTAACTCCTGGTAAATCCTGTTAAATCCTGGTAAATCACTGGTAAATCCTGGTAAATCACTGGTAACTCCTGGTAAATCACTGGTAAATCACTGGTAACTCCTGGTAAATCTCTGGTAAATCCCTGGTAAATCCTGGTAAATCACTGGTAAATCACTGGTAACTCCTGGTAAATCACTGGTAAATCCTGGTAAATCACTGGTAAATCACTGGTAAATCACTGGTAACTCCTGGTAAATCCTGTTAAATCCTGGTAAATCACTGGTAAATCCTGGTAAATCACTGGTAAATCCTGGTAAATCATTGGTAAATCACTGGTAAATCCTGGTAAATCACTGGTAAATCACTGGTAACTCCTGGCAAATCCTGGTAAATCCTGGTAAATCACTGGTAAATCCTGGTAAATCACTGGTAACTCCTGGTAAATCCTGGTAAATCACTGGTAAATCACTGGTAAATCTTGGTAAATCACTGGTAAATCACTGGTAACTCCTGGCAAATCCTGGTAAATCCTGGTAAATCACTGGTAAATCCTGGTAAATCACTGGTAAATCCTGGTAAATCACTGGTAAATCACTGGTAAATCACTGGTAACTCCTGGTAAATCCTGTTAAATCCTGGTAAATCACTGGTAAATCCTGGTAAATCACTGGTAAATCCTGGTAAATCACTGGTAAATCCTGGTAAATCACTGGTAAATCACTGGTAACTCCTGGCAAATCCTGGTAAATCCTGGTAAATCACTGGTAAATCCTGGTAAATCACTGGTAACTCCTGGTAAATCCTGGTAAATCACTGGTAAATCACTGGTAAATCTTGGTAAATCACTGGTAAATCACTGGTAACTCCTGGCAAATCCTGGTAAATCCTGGTAAATCACTGGTAAATCCTGGTAAATCACTGGTAAATCCTGGTAAATCCTGGTAAATCACTGGTAAATCCTGGTAAATCACTGGTAAATCTTGGTAAATCACTGGTAAATCACTGGTAAATCACTGGTAAATCACTGGTAAATCACTGGTAACTCCTGGTAAATCCTGGTAAATCACTGGTAAATCACTGGTAACTCCTGGTAAATCACTGGTAAATCACTGGTAAATCCTGATAAATAACAACAAACAACAAAACACTGGAACGGGAACTGGGCCAGCTAAAAGTGGATCTCCACACAACTTAGTATTGTTTGCGAGAAATTTTAATTCTTGGCTTTATTTTGTCGGAGGTTTGTTAACATCAATGACTTGATTCATGTTCAATCTCTACCTAGTTAATGTTTTGTGGCTAAAACAGTTATGTTATACAGTTAACTGGACATCTTCATGGTTACTGAGACTTGGTTCTCCTCTGGGGACACTCTCAAATGTCATACTATTAAACTAATCTAATCTACTAAACTAATAAGCTAATAAGATATTAAGAAGCTTTTTACATATATATCACTCTAACAGAACCTGAATAATTTTACTTCCTCAGGTGCTCAATTTATTTGTGGTATAGCACAGGGTACTTGGTCCTTTCCTGTTCTCTATTTACATGCTTGGCCAGCTTATTCAGCACTATGATGTAAATATTTTTTTGCTGATGACACACAATTGTACAAGCCTGTAAAACCCTCAGATCCCAGCATCCCTGCAAATCCTACAGCTTGTCTCCCTGACATTGACTCCTGGATGGGAGAAAAATGTTTAAGTGCAATGACATTAGGTCAGAGGGCATTCTTTTGGTCCCCCAAATGTGGTTGGTTCTGTTCTTTCTAGTCTTGGATTCTCTTAGATATTATCAAACAAACTGCTAGATATCTAGGAGTAATATTTCACTCTAACCTTAGTTTTCCTGCTCAGGTCATATGTGTAATTCAGTCTCATTTTTTTCCAGGTTTAGACAAGAGCACAAATGAGATCATTTCTGTTATCGCTGACTTACAAAAAGTTCTGCATGTTTTTGTCAACTCTAACCTGGATAGCAGTCAGTGTTGCATCGGTCACCTCAGATAAATTCAGAATGCTGCAGCAAGACTCTATACTGGTAAAAATAAAAAAGTATGAGCACATCTCCCCTGTACTTGCTTCCCTTCACTGGCTTCCTGTCAGATTTTATACTGATTTCAAAACCTTACTCAGCACCTCCAATTGCTATGAGGTGAGTGCTGAGGACCCAAACTGAGGAGATGAGGTGGCAGGAATTTCAGAACAAAGAGTACTATATTCAACAAAAAGTGTTCACTGGGAAAACTAGGAAAATCCACTAGAAAAGCAAAAAACCAACCAGGAAGAAAAGCAAAACAGACAGGATGGCAAGTTAGGCAGGTTGAAAAACAGACCGGAAAGACAAGACAAGATATACTCACAGGGCTGATGAGACACATGTGTAAACAATCAGGGAGAGAGGCCCAGGAAACACGACAAAGGCAGACCTTCAAAGTAAAACTGGACATGAAGTTTACAGAAACAGACAAGGTCAGAGGCAAGAAAACAAGACAATACCCAAGAACACCAACATTAAACCAGAACCTAACAGAGTCATCCAAACTAAAGAACCGTGTCTGAAAAAACCCTACACCAAAACCTCAAAGCCTTACATGCTCCTGCCCCAGCTTACATCTCGGGCCTGATGACCTGGTACGGTATGTGCCCTCCTGACCTCTGAGATCCACAGATAATGTCTTTCTCACTACGCCCAGATCACAAAGGCAGTACAGCGCCCACCTTAGGAACACCCAGGTACACAACATCACTGGATACTTTTAAATCTCTTCTTAAGACCTTCCTATTTTGGAAGTCCTTTGGTATTCTCTGATGAATATATTATATTTATTTTAATTTGCTTTCTAAATTTTAAATGTATTCTATATTAAATTTATTTGTGAAATGATAATGAGACTCGTTAATACCTTATGGTCTTTTTTCCCAGCAAGTGTTCCTGTTCTGCAGTTGCTGTTCTCTCCTTCTTCCTGTTCTCCCAACCAGTCCAAACAGATGGCCACCTTTCCGAGGTCTGGTTCCACCAGAGGTTTCTTCCTGTTGAAGGGAGTTGCTCACGATGGAGGATTGTATCAAAGGAACATTTTGAAGCAGTCTATTGGTTTCCTTAACTTGGGAATTATTATTGTTGTTATATTTGCTGGCTTTATATTAATTGGATTAATTTTTTTATTTTTTTTTTAATTTGAAGTTTAATTCTATTTTTTTGGGTGCCTTTAAAGCTGAATTGAATTGAAACATCTGATTTTTTAAAGCACTTTATAATGCTGTTTAGAAAAGTGCTGTAAAAATATACTTTATTATTATCATTGTATTATTATTCATTTTGTGCAACTGTACAACATGTGAACAACATTTAAAAAATATACATGAGGAAGTGGAAACTGTGTGCTATAAACCCCCTACAGCGATAAAGGTCATGGTTGCACCTCAGCTGCATCATGTGAAACAATATGGCTCTAAACGAAGCTGAAGTTTGAAAAACATAGTTTATTCCCTTCCACCAAATCACAAGGCCACTGTGATGTCACCCATTGGTTTGTGAAGTGCCATTTTCAAGCTTCAAATGTATTATTCCGTCATAGGTACATTGGGCTCGATTTAATTTTGAATATGATGAGTAAAGAGATATTTTGGAGTCAACACCTGACAGCTATAATTGGACACTTGAAGGCATTTTCCTGTCAGCTGGGTAGCCATGTCCATTTTTTGTCTATTTTTTCCACAGCCCATTGTTGCTATGGTTATGAGATGATGGTACTCCTTTTGCTCATATCTTTGTGTCACTGAACGTGAGCCTTGCATATGTATAAATGTACAGCAAAGCTGATAATTGACAGACTTACTGGATGAAAAAGCAGAGGTGCAGAAGGTATATTCACTGTGCTCAACAACTGTTTTCCCCCTTCACGTACGGATCATTTCAAGCCTTTTGCACTCTGTACGAAATTTGTCTGTTGAAAGCCAAGAGGCTGTGGCAGACAATAATGTCTTAACTTCAGTTTGTCACCAAGGTGGGATTTTTCATGGTGACGGCTGGGGTGGGGGGTTTGTTGACCTCAGGGTTCTACTCTGCTTTTGTAGATGATTTGATCCCAACTGCATTGTTGATCCAGGATCTTTAAAGTTCCCTGGAGGAGTTCACAAATGAGTATGAAGCAGCAGGAATGTGCACCTTCAAATCTCTGAAAGAGTGGAATTAAAAAGACAGTACACTTAAAGTAGCTTTAAAAATCGTTTTGAAAAAAACCCCAAAAAGCAGGTAAACTGAGAAAAAATGTCTAAACGGGACAGTACAGAGCCAGAAGAAAAAGAAGATGGTGTTGCTAAGACACAGGGTAAGACGATGGTCTGGGGAGGAACCAAAAAAGTGGGCAGTGGATATCAGACATCAGTGGATCTCAGACATCAGTGGATATCAGACGTAGGTAATTAATGTCTTTGGGTAATGTCTTAGCAGTCAGAAAAAACAACCGAGGTGCAAAACAACAAGACAAGAAGCAAAACCGCTCTGCACAGCAAAGCCAGCACTACAAGATAAACCAGGAACTAAAGTTACCATGGTGCAGAAGAAAAACAGAAAATAAAAACACACATAAAGACAAAACCCCTGCTAACACTTTGAACACTAGAGACCCAAGAATAATCTTAAAAAAAACAAACAAACAGGAGATTTTACCAGGGTGCGTTGTTTGAAACCTTGAAAGGGTCTTCGGCTCAGAAGCAAGTGATGACCTGTTAACATGTTTTTCAGGATAATTTTAAACCCATCAAAAAAAAAAAAAAAAAAAGCAGAAGTTGATCAGACAGATTACCATTTTTTATTCAGGTCCAGAAATCAGCTTTTTGCACTTTTAACAAGCCTCAAAGTGATTTTTAACTGTATAGCAAAGACAGAGAAAAATGAAAAAGAATCCATCAGTCACTTTATTTACATCGACGTTTCCTGAATATACATTTCTTTGAGGCCCTAGTCCTCCCAGGATGCAGGAGCCTCTGTTTACAGTACCATCACATCAAACGATAAACGATTAAATGCCATATGTCTAATGTCAACCAAAAGGCTCACAGTGTACCTGAAGCGTGGTCACAGCAGAGTAATGAAGGCTGTCCAGTGTGCCAGAGTGAGAAAGGAGATCTAATTTTAGAAAATGGTGATGAGCTGTGCACCCTGTTGGACAGGGTGATATCAAAGGGAATGCATGCTGACTGTTACCATGGTGATCATAATTCAGCTTGGATATCTCCTAATTAGATAGGAGGAATGTAATATAAAAGGGAAACCAGAATGAAATGAAAAAGGTATCATGTCAGCAAAATGAATCAATAGTTCTTGTGCAGCTTAATCACCATTGATATGAGAGAAGAAAAGTCATTTAAAAAGCTGGACGGGGAGGAAGACTGCAATCACAACAAAAAACAAAAATGTTGCAGAATATTCCTTCTATTTACGATCAAGACAAGAGAAGTGACTGCAGCCCTCTAAGATAACGATGACTTTCCTGTTTTACAGCCACTATGGTGAATGTGATGCATGTTAGGTTTCTTATTTGCTGTATTGTTCCCACCCATAACAACCTGTAGAGACACCAAGTGTGTGCATCGGGGTCTGAATACCAAGTTAGATAAACTGCGAATATATAAGTCCTGTGGTCAGAACATTCCCTATGAAGATGCTGGGCTTTCCTCTGTACCCTGCATCGACTCCTTTATCTCTGTCCGGTTGTTTAAAAAAAAAAAAAAGGATGAATAATTAATTTATTCATTAGCTGGATGTGACATCTCAGTTAATAAACCGTAATGTCTAAAAATGGATCTCAGAAGACATTCCCCGGTACATGATCCATCATCTGAGTTTGTCTTTACATCATGCAGTGAAATTCAGTCAGGACAATAGCGCTACTCATCAATTAAAGTAAAGTCCACGCTGGCTACTTACAGAACATGTAACAAAGAGTTTCAGCATCTGCTCAAGTTTTGCTTTATGCAGACTGAGATCATTTGTAATGTAAAAGATACTTTAAATAGATCAATTTAACTGAATTGAATCATGATGTTGTATGAAGTCTAGCTGAAGTGTCGGTAACACTGCAGATGTGCTGCACTCAGCTTTAGATGCAGGTACTCCTCTGAGAACGAGGGTCTCTAACCGTGGGAGCTTAACTCCCTGGTTTAATAGAAAGGTAAAATGGAAAGAAAGTGGTTCACTTGTAGGTCTGTAGATATTTATCATGCATGGAAAGACAGTCTGAGACCTCCCTGAGCTGACCTCAGTCGTCAGTAGAGCTGAATCATCCTCGTGTCTGTCAGACTCCATCCCAACTCCACGACTCAAAAATGTTTTCTCTCTTATTGATACGACAATACTGGACCAGATCAACTTGATCAACCAGATCAACTTGTCTCTAAACTTAGGATATGTGCCAAAAGTTTTAAAAGTTCCAGTAATTATACCTTTACTTAAACAACCCTCTCTTGACCCAGACAGTTTAGTTAATTATAGACCGAATAATAAAACACTAAAAGATCCAAGGGGTGTGAGTCCTTTTGTGAAGTGGTGAAGTGGTGAAGCGATGAAGCGATGAACCCCTGAACGCGTGCTGCACGTTCATGAAATCAAATATTTGTGACAGAGCACAGCAACAGTAAGTGAAGAACGCAGTCTCACTGGCCTTGCAGCCTAAACACTTTATCCGAGCATTTCACATATGAATTTTAGAAAATCAAATGCAACCATATGTCAAATGATACATTTTAAAAACAAATGTGGTAAACAATATGGTTTATCTGCAAATAAAAATTGTACTCAAGGATTTCGTTAATAACAAAGAAATACATATTTATTCAACTTTTTGTGCATGAGAATGAGTTAGATATTTGAATAGTTTAAGTGAAATTTAAATATTTATTTATTTACTTATATTTATAAGTCTAATAAAAGGTACTGACATGTCAAAAAAGGTCCATCTTTAACCAAAAGTATTCACACAATTACCACTCAGTTTTATGAACTCTTTTCATTTGTTCTTTCTCCATCCGGTCATCCATTTTCATCCACATATCCGGAACCGGGTCACGGGGGCAGCAGTCTGAGCAGGGATGCCCAGTCCTCCCTCACATAGACACTTCCTCCAGCTCCGCTGGGCGATTCCAAGGCCTTCTCCAAGGCCTTCTCCAAGACCTTCTCCAAGGTCTTGGAGAAGGCCTTCTCAGGCCAGCCGAGAGACATAATCTATCCAGCGTGTCCTTTATGGCTTTAGCAATTTTACTTTTTCTAGAGATGCCTGCTGAACGAGAACTTAGAAGTCTTACATAGAATATTATTGAAAGCCTTTTCTGTGAGATGCATGACTGGTTGTAACCCTACCTTCTCCTTTCCTTATCTTCTATTCTAGCTGCTGTCCTATATTTTCTTAACACAGCTTGTTCACCACGATTACCTTTCAGGTGAGATGCCACACAGGATGTTCTCTGAATCCTTGCTGGACATGTTTTGCAAATAGCAGTGGAGTTGTCATTATTGTCATCTGCCCCTGCTACATAAAAAATAGCCAGAGAGAATTAAAAAGATGGAAGGGTTCGCACCAGTGTTGTGCTGTTAATGCTCATGTCCAGTCAGGCAGACCCCTTTCCTGACCCAGACATTTGAGCTAATTATAGATGAATTTCCAACCTTCCATTTATCTCTAAAATTCTGGAAAAGGTCGTTGCAGCAGCTGTGTGACCATTTATAGAAATGATCTATTTGAAGTTTCTCAGTCAGGGTTCAGATGCATCATAGCACAGAAACAGCACTGGTTCCAGTCTCCAATGGCCTTCTTATGGCCTCAGATAATGGATTAGTGTCCATACTGGTTCTGCTGGACCTCAGATGATGGGTTAGTGTCCATACTGGTTCTGCTGGACCTCAGATGATGGGTTAGTGTCCATACTGGTTCTGCTGGACCTCAGAAGATGGATTAGTTTCCATACTGGTTCTGCTGGACCTCAGATGATGGATTAGTGTCCATACTGGTTCTGCTGGACCTCAGATGATGGATTAGTGTCCATACTGGTTCTGCTGGACCTCAGATGAGGGGTTAGTGTCCATACCGGTTCTGCTGGACCTCAGATGATGGATTCGTGTCCATACCGGTTCTGCTGGACCTCAGATGATGGATTCGTGTCCATACCGGTTCTGCTGGACCTCAGATGATGGATTCGTGTCCATACTGGTTCTGCTGGACCTCAGATGATGCATTCGTGTCCATACCGGTTCTGCTGGACCTCAGATGATGGATTCGTGTCCATACCGGTTCTGCTGGACCTCAGATGATGGATTCGTGTCCATACTGGTTCTGCCAATCTTGTTCAGTTTATACATGCAGCTCTTGGGAAGTTTTATCCAGAACCACAGTATTAATTTTCATTGTTATGCTGATGATACGCAGCTGTATCTGTCTCTGAAGATGAAACAGAACCATCAGACAAACTTCAGGTGTGTTTAAGAACATCAAGGACTGGATGTCCACTAATGTTTTGCTCCTAAATTCTGATAAAACAGAGGTTGTTGTTTGTGGTCCCAAACACCTTAAGAAGGGATTAGATGGTGTTGATGTCCTCCAGTAAAACTGAGAAACCTTGGTGTTATTTTGATCAGGATTTGTCATTTAAACAGCATATTAATCAGGTTTGTAAGACTGCACTCGTTCCTTCAGGCAATGTCGAAACGCCATCAACTTGGTTCGCAAATGGCCAGCAGCATGAAACGAAGCCAAATTTTATTCTAGAATAAAGAGAAGAAGAAACGCATAAACAATGGATGTGCCTACTGTTTTTGCTGTGTTTTTGTTTTTTTTTAAACATACACTGCTGTTGTAGCTATTGAGATTAAAGGAAAACCTTCCACTGGACCTCAACATTGGCGTAATGTGTCAAGACCTAAACCGACTCCTCGATCCATCTTTTGTTCTTTCTTGTAATGTCCAAATGTGTCAAAAGTACTTGTAACACAATGTCTCTGGCCCACATTGTTCAAATTAGTTGTGTTCACGTGCTTTATGTTCACATGAGCGTGCTGAACATAATTTACAAATCCCAGCCAGCACTTCTTCAAATAATTACCTAAGAAACTGAAACTGACACCTTAACATCAAATGTAGGACAAAAAAAAAAAAAAAAAAAAAAAAAAAAAGACATTAAAAAGCAACTACAGTGTTCAGAATATCTGACTGCATTTTCCCTCTACTAGGAAATTGAGCAATATGCAGTAGTGGCATTTTATAAAGTTGAATCATTTAAAATCAATAAAATCGTATTTTCAATTGGAGACAGAATTTCTTTTTCTACACAATTCAAGACCTTTGAAAGTCTAGAAAACACAAGTCTAGATTTGTGGGTAATGAATCACAGTACATTCAGTTTCTCAGAGCAACCACCTGCTTGTACAACGTACGTCCCACGCAGACCTGAGCCCTATTTTTAAAGAATTGTGTCTTGCTTTGACTTGGATATACACAACCAGTCAAAAGTTTGGACACCTACCCGTTCATTTCAATAGGAAAGTCTGGCCAAACTGGACCTGACTGGGACTCAACTTGGACTTGAAAACTGTGGACTTGAAGCTGGACTCGAGCTCAGGGCTCATTGACTCACCTACATCACTGGCATCAGTTGTGCTGATGAACACATTTATACCCCACAGGACATAATGAACACAGCTTTGATCAGATCTGACTTTTAAGAAAAAAACAAAACAAAGAAAAGTCACTCTTGTTTAGTGTATTGTCAGAAACTGCTGAGACACAATGAAGCGTTTGTACCCCCGAATCCAAAAGAATTTGTGAGGGCAACGCGTCGGCCCGGACTACGCCATGCTTGTGCTCTGCAGGGGACATAATTTAGGGTAAACTCCGGCTCTGTGCGGTCCAGGTTGAGAGTTGGGGGTAGAACCCCATGGTAGCAGGCCAGAGCTGTGAAAGCTGCCTCCAGAGCCCCAGCAGCCCCAAGCAAATGTCCTGTAGCTCCTTTTGTGGAAGATATGGCCATGTTCTCAGCACTTCGCTGAAAGAGCCTCTTGACAGCGGCATTTTCTGCCGCATCGCCCAAAGCTGTGGATGTGGCGTGAGCATTGATATATGTGACATCTCCTGGAGAGATGTCTGCATCTCTGAGGGCTGCAGACATGCACCTGTAAAAAGAGAGGTCACATAGTTAAAAGATAGCTGAAGTTTATTTAAATTTTCATCTTCCTTCTGTTTTTTTGTTTTTTTTGTTTTGCTCGACTCAACTGGAGAACTAAGAGTTTTATGTACGTATGAATAGAATAGAACAGCCTTTATTGTCATTATAATGTGGAATACAACAACATGCACAGTGGCTCCGCATCATAAAAAAACAGGTGTACAAATTGAGAAATAAATTAAACTGAAAGTGAAAGTTCTTTTATGGTGTTAAGAAGGAAGTAGATGGGGTTTGTTGTTGTTCAGAGCTGCTTGAGGGTGGTTAGAGCCGAGCCAGAACTAGTCATCATGGTGGTCAAACAACTCCAGATGAAAGCAGTGGTAACTGATGTGGCATTCCAAGTGACAGCAGTATCAAGAAGAAGGAACACGAGAAACTGGAGAAGCACCAGGAGTTGCAGGATAACATGGAAAATATGTGGAACGTAAAAGACAGCAGCGGTGCAGATAAACGTTGGAGCACTTAGAGCTATGTTTTCCAAGCTGGGAGAGTGGCTCCAGCAGATCCCAGGAACAACATCCAAAAAGGAAGAAGAAAAAAAAAAAAAAAAGAGGAATAAAAACTCTGCCAAAGAGGACTAAGATCACCGTGTGTGTGATGTGAAAGACTGGGAAAGAAAAGACAAGACAGTGATGGGTGCAGTTTAGTGTCTGTGTGGTGTGTTGTAGTGTGTGTGAATGAGACAAAAAACGGGTTTTTACAAACAGAAGAGGACAGAGAAAAGGGGGAGGAGCATTCTGTTTACCACTGTTTTATTTTGGTGTGTGACGTGTGTGTGCTGCATGTGCAAGGTGTTGGAGATGCATGTAGGACTGTGAGCATATCTGAGTGTTAGGGGGCAGTATTAATATGTATAAAAGACATACGCACAATATACATAGAAGTAACTACTTATACATATCTGAGTATACCAATATATAGTTGTATACATGCAGTCAATTAGTACATATTCATGTAAACTGCAGGAAGAGAGGAAAAGAGAAAAAACAAAAATAAATAAATAACACATATACATACTGAGACCCAGCAGGCCCCCAGAAGACAAGGGCCTCCCAACTTGCCACGCCCCCATCCAAGCAACTGCGCCACAGATGGTCCGCCAACCCAGCAGACCCTCGCCCCACGCGGCCCATCAGCGACACCAAATTCGCATCGACAATCCGCCGCCAGACAGACAAGGAGGGGAAGAAAGCGGCGAAGAGGGAGAGAAAGAGGAAAGAGAAACCGCAAAGGCAACCAGCCCCAGAAGCAACAGGACGGCCACACCCCTAGTGGGGAGGGACAGCCGACACTTGGGCCAGGAACACACCAACACATCATGGGGACACCCAGACAGCGACTAGTCACCACACCACCCCACCAGAAGGCCCATCCGGAGGCCGGCCCACGCACCAGAACCACCTTGTATGTATATGTCTTAGGTGCATTAAAACAAATGTGTGAAATGCAGGGTGGGTAATCCCTGCATGTCCCAGCCCTCCGTATAACTAAAATACATTTTTTGTTCACCCCCTCCAATCCATCCACCCCCAACCAACTCTCCCAGGGGCACAGCCAGGCCCCATCAACCAGACACAGCCAATGTGGGGGTAGGACCCGAGCACCAGTCCCCCAGCTGTATGTAAAAGCCTGACAATCTGCTTGTGAGGCCATTTGGTCAAACTTTCGGCGTAATTGCAAAATGTATGTATACGTGTGTGTGTATGAGTGTCATGTATGTTTTTCTTCCCCTTTTCTTTACTTGAATAAATGTATAAAAGAATGAAAAAGAAAACAGATGAAAGGTTAAGAGTATAGAAACACAGAGAAGAGAGAAGATAAAACAAACACATAAGAAGAATAAAAAATACATCTTTTTTGGAGAAAAGAAGAGAAGGTGAAGTTTCGCTTCCAAAACCGAGGTGCAGTGCTATTAGTTTGAAGGGTTACATGATGACTTATGAACATTAATGTTGGGTTGGAGGTTGTTAGAAGAGCCAGAGGGTGATGTTCTGGTCACAGAACATTTGACCGTCAATGTACAGCTTGTCTACTGCAACTACTGCCTTTTTCATTCCTTCATATATTAGTTCCTGATTTGGAGCAGAACTTTTCTTCTGTTTAGGATCTCATGCGGAAATTGGTCGTTCAGGCCGTAGTCCCTCTCAGGTTCTTCCCCTGGCGTTGTACCAGCTGTTTTTGTTTAAAGTGTTTAGCCACAATTGGAGGTGGAATAGTGAAAATACTGTACAGAACCCACAGAGGAATGGGCCAGGGTGGAGAGTAGCTCATATAAATGTGTGTATATTTATATAAATTATAAATATATATGTACACTACATTGCCAAAAGTATTCGCTCACCCATCCAAATGATTGTAATCAGGTGTTCCAATCACTTCCACGGCCACAGGTGTATACAATCAAGCACCTGCATGCAGACTGTTTTTACAACTATTTGTGAAAGAATGTGTCGCTCTCAGGAGCTCAGTGAAGTCCAGCGTGGAGCTGTGATAGCATGACACCGGTGCAACACATCCAGTCGAGAAATTTCCTTGTTCCCAATTTTTCCAGAGTCAGCTGTATTATAAGAATATGGACGTGTTTGGGAACGACAGCAACTCAGCCACAAAGTGGTCGGTCATGTAAACTGATGGAGCATGTCAGCGGATGCTGAGGAGCATGGTGTGAAGAGGTCAACAACTTTCTGCAGTCAATCGCTACAGACCTCCAAACTTCACGTGGCCTTCAGATTAGCTCAAGTACAGTGTGCAGAGAGCTTCATGGATGTGTTTCCATGGTCGAGCAGCTGCATCCAAGACAAACATCACTAAGTGCAATGCAAAGTGTCAGATGCAGTGGTGTAAAGCACGGCGCCACTTGTAGTCTGCTTTTATTGAGTGTGTCTAGTTTGCAGGGCTTTCAGTCAGATCAACCCTCTGCTAGTTATGTCTGGTTCTGGTTTCAACAGACCAACACAGCCAGTTTGTACCTCTCATGTATTACAAACCCGCAATCACGCAACAATGTGGGAGTGGTGGGCTTGGACCCAGGTTCAAGCCCAGGGCCACAATGGCCCCTGAGCAAGGCCCTTAACTCCCAATTGCTCCCCGGGGTGCTGGTTCTAGCAGCCCCACTGCTCACTAGTGAAACTAGTTGATGGGTTAAAAGCAGAGGTCCAATTTCAGTGTGCATCGTACATACATCGTGTGCACGATGTCCATACTGACAAGAATGGTAATGAAAAAAAAAAAATGTGAGGAAAACCAAGCAGGGTGTTCTGCAGGTGCTTCCAGATTCTTAACATACTTTTCTTACACATTACATGACTGGGGTCTTTTCCATGTTCACTACCCTTTATAATTAAGAGTCTAATTGAAAAAAATAAAAAAATAATAATGTGAATTCATTTGGACGTCCATCCATCCTTTGAATGTTGCATATTCTGAGAAATATCACTTGTATGTAGTTTTAATCACTTGTTTCACAAAAAAGGTAGATATGGCAGTATCAAACAATAACTTAAAAAAAAGATTAAAGGAAATTGTGGGACAAATAATATTGTGGAATTATTGTGGAATAATTATTTTTCAAATATTCTGTTGCATATATAAATATCATGGAAAATGATTTTATCAAATCATGGTACTAACACATATATAAATAATTTAGCAGAAAAAGTCCTGAAATAAGTTACCTGAAGGCACCATCTCCATCTGCAGCAGGCGCGGTAATGTGGCTGGCATCCCCAGAGAGCCCGTATCCCAGTACTTCTGCGTAGATCCGGGCTCCTCTCTCCAGAGCGTGATCCAGCTCCTCCAGCAGAAGCACAGCAGCACCCTCACCCATCACAAAGCCCTCTCTCTCTGGGTGAAAGGGTCGTGATGCCAGTGTGGGGCTGTCATTCCATTTAGTGGCGAGTGCACGGGCCCTTGCAAAGCCCGCTATTGAAAGAGGTCCTACACAGGACTCTGTTCCCCCTGTAATCATTGCAACTGCATCCCCATGTGCAATGAATCTGGCTGCATCACCAATGGCATGTGCACCTGTGGTGCACGCCGTGGACACAGCGTGGTTGGGACCCTTCAGTTTGTGTTTAATGCTTATGTGCCCAGCAGCCATGTTGACAAGGATGCGGGGAACAAAGAAGGGGCTCACTTTATTGTAGCCCTTTTCTCGGAAAGTAGCGGAGGTGCGAGCAATCTCATCCAAAGACACCATTCCCATACCAACAGCCACTCCTGTATTGAGCTGTTCCTCTGGAGTTTTGGGATGCCACCCCGAGTCTTCCAGAGCCAGCTGAGCAGCTCCAAGAGCCATGACCGTGGCTGGTGACATGCTGTTGATTTCCCCACGAGAAACAAACGTTTCCTCTTTAAACTGGCCCTCGTCCGTTCCTCTGGGCACCAAAGCAGCCACTTTACAGGGCACGGCCCTGTACTCCTCAGAGAGCAGAGCAACGAGCCCACTTTGACCTCGGAGCAGGTTCTCCCAGGGCAGCGCGGTGCCTGTGCCCAGGGGACACACCAGTCCGATGCCCGTAACAACGACCCTCCTCCTGCTCCGTGGCTGCTTTTCACAGCTGTAGCGTCTGGAGTCTTGATTTGGACGAATTGAATTTTGAACTAAAGTCCTTAAGTAGCGTCGCAACGGAGGTCTGGACCAACAGGACAGCGACAATGCAGACATCGTGCTCGGTCAGAAGACGAGCGATGAGCGGGACCTGCGGAGAAGTGAAGAAGTGTCGTCACAGCGAACGGACGCCAGGCTGGTTGTTTACTCTGCAAAAGTGTCCCAGGCGAGCCTGGATTCACGCACACGTGGACCACACAGGTCCAGCCTCACGTTTGTTTTGGTTTATGTCAAACTTAGGTAGCATCTGTAAATGCCCGGCCCATGACTGGCACATATTCACTGTGAGGGCCAAACAGAAGAGAACAAGTAATTAGTCTTCAATAACACACAGCTATATCGAAATTTAATTAAACACGCATATTTTAGAGCTCCGACCTCGTAGGCAGGCGGAAGTAGGGCGCCTCTCCGAAGGACCCTAAACAGTCCCTCTGTGCTCTTAGCATTAGCCGCAGTTTTTAGATTCACTCGTTTTCGTTTCACCGGGAAATAAAGACTAAAATGACAACATCAGCAGCCGTCACCACACTGTGTGAAAACCCCGCCGAAGTCTTCTTAGACGTCGCCAAACTCTTACTCACATACGCGGACAACATCCTGAGGTAAAGCGGTGAAAACTGAAAAAGCGTCGAAGTTTGGAGTCGCGAGAGTAAAAATAATAACTGTTGTAAAGATTCACGCGACAAAAGCTGAACTGCGTCCAGATACTTAATCCTGGTCACCTGGAGACGAGGTGTCTAATGAAACCACGGTTCTCATTAGTTGGAGTTCACGGCTGCTTTTCTGAACCATGTTCAAAACTAAACCTCTCGAATTGAAGATGGTTTATGAGACTACAGAAGTCCTGCCACTTCAACCTCAGTAATATTAATAAAAAATAGTAAATGTTGGGATACTTGCTAATGTGAATCCCAACAAAATGTCATATTTTCCTAAATCAACATTTCAAGAAAACAATTTAAGGCAAACGCGTAGGAAGACGGAGCAGGGAGATGTTTCCCGGTGAGATCTGGACCGCAGGCGCGTCCAGCTGTGTGCTCACCTCAAGTTTAAAGTTTTTTACTTTAAAATTACCATATGTTCTTTGTGTTCAGTTGATATTAAAATACAGGGTTTTAAGCTTAGCAAAGAATCGCATTTATTCAGCACCCCATTTTTTTCTGAAAACACGGGTTGTTTGGTAAAACAGGTTTAATTAAATACAATGTACATGTAACATCAAAAATCCATGTCTGATTTAACGTGAAGTTTTTTCTCTTCAGCCTCGGAGTATCAGTAGGTGTTTTGTGACTGGGAGACAACAGTTTTTTTACTCAAACGTTGAATGTATATCGTCCTTAATAGGTATCCAAATGAGGATAAATACAGATCTATTCGTATTGGGAATCCCACTTTCTCTACCAAGCTGTTGCCCATCAAAGGTGCTGTGGAGTGTCTCTTTGAGATGGGGTTTGTGGAGGTAAATGCTTTAGTTGGTTAAAACTACTACTCCAGTTATGAGTCACTTGCTTCATTAGGATGAAGTCATCTGACATTTATGAAAATGTGAGTAAACCACCTCATTTTCAGGCAGAAACCCACCTAGTCTTCCCACAATCTGCATCAGTGGAACAGCTGAAGCTCATTAGGGAATCTATTGCAGCAGAGCGAGACCAGAGGCTGCGTGGAGGATGTCCTGTCCAGCCCACTGCCCTGCCTGCTGCTGCCTCAGCCTCAGCACCAGAGAGCTCTGCTGCTGCCTCTGCCCAGCCAGTGGTCCTGTCTGCACAACAGCCGTCTTCCCTGGTAAAGATGTTCTCTGTGATCTGTTGAATAGTAAAGACTGCATAATTCATCTCTCAAGTCAGTTTTTTTCTCTTCCTCCATCTCAGTCTTGTCTTTCAGTTGCTTGTAGTGTCAGTAAGTACAGCAAATCAGAAAGTTAATATTACTTGTGACAGTCCTTACAATGATCTACTTGGTAATACAGAACTGTATTTATTTGTTGAGAATCCTGAAACCAAGTCTGACAGATGGAACTTTTCAGCTGAGGAGAAACTGTCAAGTAATGAAGCGTACTGAACTGGACGATATGGACCAAAGCGTTGCATATGAGGTTTTATGTCGTATACGTTGTGTTACTATGGAATCTACGAAGGCAGAATATGACATGCTTTTACTCTTTGTCTTGATCCATCGATAAGTCAGTTCCATCCATCTGTGCGTTGCCATCAACTGTGTAGACATGTACATGTCACAGTCAGTCACAGTATCTCTAACATTAGAACAATGAAAACAGAGAAGCTGAAGGAAGCTTCTCCATGTCTGGTTCTGACTCTGGGAACTGATAAACCAGAACCAGATGACCTGAGGGGTCTGGAAGGTTCATCCTGGGTCAGGAGGTCCTGGACCAGCATCAGAACTTTAAAGTCTGTCCTCTGACGGACAGGCAGCCAGTGTAGAGACTTCAGAGCTGGACGGATGTGGTCCAGTTTCTGGTCTTAGTGAGGACTGGAGCAGCAGAGTTCTGGATGAGCTGCAGTTGTCTGACTGATGTTTCAGGTGGACCTGTGAAGATGCTGGTACAATAATCAAACCTACTGAAGATGAATGCAGGGACTAGTTTCTCCAGGTCCTGCTGAGACATTTCTTTTAACCTGGATATATTCTTGAGGTGATAGTAGACTGACTTTGTTTTTGCCTTGATGTGTTTTGATGAAGTCTGAGTCCATCACTACACCCAGATTTCAGGCGTGGTTGGTGGTTTTTAGGTGTTTAGATTGAAGCTCTGTGGTGACCTGTGATTGTTTCTCTTTGGCTCCAAAAACAATTACCTCAGTTTTGTTTTTGTGTAGTTGGAGAAAATTGTGGCACATCTAGTCATTAATCTCCTCAACACATTTACCAAGAGCCGGAACAGGCCTCGGGTCTCCTGGTGACAATATAATATATATCTTTGTGACATCTGCAAAGCTGTGGTAGTTTATTTTGTTGTTCTTTATAATCTGTGCCAATGGGAGCATGTAGATGTTAAACAGAAGAGGTCCCAGGATGGAACCTTGGGGAACTCCACATGTGTTTCTTGTCTGTTCAGATGTAAAGTTACCTATTGGCACAAAGTATTTCCTCCTTTCTAATTACGTTTTGAACCAGTTTAGTACAGTTCTATAAAGACCTGCCCAGTTCTCCAGTGGTTTCAGTCATATATTGTGGTCATTTTTATCAAATGCTGCACTGAGATCCAGTAAAACTAAGACTGACATGTTTCCACCGTCTGTATTCAGACATATGTGTCATTAAATACTTTGGTCAGAGCTGTCTCAGGTCTGTGGTTCTGTCTAAAACCTGACTGGAAGCATCATAGCTGTTATTTTGTGTTAAAAAGTAATTGAGCTGTTGGAAAACTGCTTTTTCAATTATCTTACTTAATTCAGTACCTGTAAATTTACATGATTAAAATTTGTGAAAAGCTGACGCTATAATGTTCTATGTAATTCTAGCCTTTTTTCTAGCTGATAAGTAAAAGATTAGAATTGAAATGCCGTGTACTTTGTTGTTCACAACTGTTTTCCTTATAATGTGACATCTCTTAATTGTCAGTATTTCTTTTGTTTGTCTGTAAGGAGAGCAGTATGAGTTTCTTTGTGACTCTTCAGTCAAACTTTCAACACGTGATGCAGTATGAAAACCCTGAGCTGCAGCAGAAAGCTAGAAGTGTTATCCCTCATCAGGAGCTGTCCTCCGCTGCTCAGTACAAGCTGAAGGAGGCCCAAGAGGCCGACCCAGGTGGAGTTCAGTCACATTCAGAGGAGTAATTGCACATGTCTGACGAGACATGCCCTGCCTTTTCATTTAGACATTCACTGGGCTAACTTTGCTATGATGTGTGTAGAATGTAAACTGGGAATAGAAGAGTTCCTGGTGCTGGAGCTACTCAGGTGGTTCAAAAAGGACTTCTTCTCCTGGGTGGATTGTTTACCATGCAGCCAGTGTGGAGGTTGTACCCAGAACACTGGCTCCCTCAGTCCCAGTGCTGACGACCTCCGCTGGGGAGCGCAACGAGTGGAGAACCACTTCTGCCAGAGCTGCCGGCTCTCCACCAGATTTCCCAGGTAGGTGTGTGTAAGACAGTAGGCGTTTTCTTACTATCGAGCCAAAGCCAGATGTACTGAGGTCGAGCCGGGATAGCTGCTTCACCATTCTCACTTAACAGAGTCCCAAATTTCTGGCCCTATTTTTCTTTGTTCCAAGCAGAACTGAATGGTGTTAGAGGCGTTGTCAAGGAGCAAGCAGGGTTTTACAGTTCAGCACATTTCCAATTTATTTTATGGCTCTTCTTATTACTATTTTTATGGAGGGCCTGCTTTGTTTGCAGCTCAGTATGGATACAGCTTATTCAGTTTTAGAGATGATCTCGTTACCTTTTGTATCATCTGTCAGTGACATGTAATCATGGCTGTTCTTTTCAGTGTACTAACAAGTAGAATCAATCATGGTCAGGGGAATCTGCTGGATCTCATCTCTGCAGGGGAGAGACGGGGGTGCCTCCTGGTTTATTGCAGGGCCACATATACACAAACAACCCATTTGCTGTCGCTTTGACAAACACACCAGAATCCTCTTAAAAATCTTGACATGATAGAAAAATCTCTGCTGAATGTTTACGACGAATGCTGATTTTTCTGCGTGCAGATAAAGGCCAGGGCTCATTCACACTTGTAAGCGGCTCGGCCTGGCTCGACACTGAGGAAATCTATTGTTGCTCGTATTGTTGTGCTTGTAATGTAACTCATACTAGTGGTCTCCACCCTTGGGTCCCCACTCTTTTAAAAGTGGTTCTAAAGATCACGGGCACATAAGTTTAGGTGCTTGTGATCTTTAGAACCACTTTTAAATGAGTCAAATTGGTGGTTCTCTAATCCACAAACAAATCTGTTATCATAATGAACATTTAGTGCCTTCGTTCATAAGCACATTTACTTACTATTTACTTAACCCAAGCAATATTCATTTGTATAATGAATTTGAAACAAAAAAAGGCAAAGGATGTTGTTACCATTAACTACAGAGTCAGCAGGGACCTCTTAAGCGAGTCATTTGTGATTATTTATAGTACAACACTGCCATCTACTGGCTACCAATGGTGTGATTCACTCAGGCTTCTGAGTCTGCCTAGTGATGAGAAAGTATATCATAAAACCCACAAGTAGCTTTTCATTGTTCATCAAATAAACCTAACCTGAAACTTTGTATATAATGTTTGGCAGCTACAAACTAATACTAAACACTTGTGAAATTGACTGTTAGTTTAGCTAAACTATTAACAGAAAATAATCTCAGTAAGCCAAGTTGTATTCAGGAAACAGTCTTAGTCACTTGTACGAGACGGACTTCCACTAGAGAACGGCTGTTTTCAACCGAGGCAGTTACCTTGGTGTAGTTGCTTGATGTGACATCTTTGTGTAAGTGCTTTAATTTGTGCCAGATCCTGGAGGGACTGGGGTGCCGGTGGGGACAGGCAGGTAAAGGAGCATGTCGATTGGAGCTTTTTCACAGCTACACTGCCTTCAGAACCGTTTGTCACAGGTTTTCACAAACATCACAACTGGTGTCTTATCCTAGTTCACAACTATGCAAGCTCAAAGAAGCAGTAGTTCACTTTTGAAAGGGGAAAAAGGGAAAAATATGTCTGATCCTTTGGAAAAACATTGCAAATAAAATTGTTGAGATTTTTCTTTTGGTGAATCTGTGAATTTAGCAGTGGGGAGAGCATACCAGCTTGTTTGATAGAAGTACGAGAACTTCCAGGGAGAGGATTCCTGGTCATCGTCTAACAACCACCTCTACCTGAGGACACTACAACGCCTAGTTTTTCATACATTTCTAATCTGCTTTTCTATTCAGCCTTAAGGGTCTCCTCACAGGAGTTGAATTTTGGTTGGACATGAAAGCAGCTCTAATCTGAGATGCTGTTCAGTTCTGGTTAAGGTGTTGCCACCTGTGTGTAAGCTGTCACAGCAGCCCGTGGCTACTGTGGGAACATGTGAAAGTTTGTGTTATGTTTTCTCCGCAGTGTAACAAGCTTTGTTAAATGTGTGCATGTCACAAGAAATGAGTTTTCTGTTTTGTAATATTCATTTTTCACAAATGTTAATTGTACTAATACTTCATACATGCTTGAGCTGATTTCTCTCTATTGTCAACATTAGGTATAACAATCCTGAAAAGCTGCTGGAATCCAGAAGGGGGCGCTGTGGAGAGTGGGCCAACTGCTTCACTTTGTGCTGCAGATCGCTCGGTCTTGAGGCCAGATACATCTGGGACAGCACAGGTATGTCCACAAGCAGACAAACTCCTCCTTCATATGTTTCTTTGTGTGTGTGTTCGCTCTGCTTAGTGTCTTATGCTCATCACACTGATGTACGGAAAACGTGCCATCACTCCTTCTTTGTCTGTAATCAGAACTGTTTATTGTATGACAGAGTGAAAATCTGTTCTGTTGTGTGTTGTTTCAGACCATGTGTGGACAGAGATTTACTCTGTATCTCAGCGCCGCTGGCTGCACTGTGACTCATGCGAGAATATCTGTGATAAACCACTGTTGTATGAGGTTGGCTGGGGAAAGAAACTAGCCTACGTTCTGGCTTTCTCTAAGGACCAGGTCAGAGAAATGGGCTGACGCCAGTGTCGTTGATGCTTCCGTTGCTGCTACGACTGATTGTTGCATGAGTATCAGTACACTTTTACTTTGCTTTTTTAAAAACTCATTATGTATACTTGACAGCACTCAAGCTGCTGTCAAGTGAAAAAAGATGTTTCTACATTTTATGGTCATTTCCTTTGTTCATGAATAGAAAGTGTTTTTTTTTTTTGGTTTTTTTTTTTGGTTTTGTTTTTTTAAAAGTTGGATTCAGGTCAGTTCAATATAAAAAAAAAAAAAAAAAAAAAAAAAAAAAGTAATGTCACAGCAAACAAGTTTAGTACTGTCCAGTCAAAGACAATCTTGTTTAATTGTATTTCAATTCCTAAAAAATTCCAGTTCTTTAAATGAAACACATAAAAGTATGGTAAAGTCAGTGCAGAGCCCTGTCCTGCACTATCAGGTGAACTGGAAAAGGGGAAACAAGTGATCGGACCATTTGAGTCGTCCCTCACGGTGAACTTTATCAGAAAGTAGGTTTTGAGTCTAATGTTAGGGTCGAGAGGACAGCGCAGCACCGTGGAAATGAGTGTTTGAGTGCAACAGTGTGCAGCTGTTTTGTTGTGGTGGATTACATAGTACAGCAGTCAGCATTTGAAGCGGATCAAAACATTTCCTCAAACTTGTCCTGAGACAAGAATGGATATTGTTCAGAATTCTTACATAATATGTTAGTGTGTTTTTGATTCACTTTAAATGTGTTGTATTTCTTCCTGTGGATTGTTGTCTGTATATGACTATTAATGATTAGAGGATGTGTCTGGGGACTTTTTTTTTTTTTTTTTTTTTTTTTTTTTTTTAAGTGTGTACTCTGAACGAGTCCAACGCATACACAAACAGGAAGTGTCCATGTTGTTTATTACAACCAAGTTTAATTATATGTTTTCCAGTTTGGGCAAGATCAGTGCAAGTTTAATAACGTCACTGTTCAGTACAGCAGCTTCACATCTTGGTGAACACGCACAACTATTTGGGTGTAATGAGAATGTGGGCTAATACTGTTTTCTGTTTTGGTTTGGTGTCATTGTAATCCAACGTTTCAAGCACACACACCCGATCCACATAACCTCAGGGGAGGTTTCTGATTGTTGGGAATGAGTTCTCAGGTTGAGATTAAAATAAGTAAATTATACCTGCAGTTCTTATGGTTACAGTGAGGGCAGATGAATGCAATCAGCCAGTGAGGGTTCCCTTAAATACAGAAAGACATTGAGTTTGTGCTGCAGGTGGTTGATGTGACGTGGCGGTATTCCTGCAAACACCCAGAGGTTTTGTCAAGAAGAACCAGTGTTCAGGAGGCCTGGCTGCTGCATACCATTAATGGGCTCAATGCCTCTGTAAGTTTTAACTGTACAATCCAGCATATTTGATTCATTGCTGCTATTGTAAAACCCTTTTTTCTGCATCTACACTCAAGAGACAGCAGTCTCTGAGTCCAGACAGGATGAAAGAGCTGACAGATAGGCTGCTTGTTGAGCTGGTGGAGTTCATTTCTCCAAAGAAACCAAAACCAGGAGAGCTGGGAGGACGCAACTCCGGCTCTCTGGGCTGGCGGATTGCAAGAGGGGAGACCAGAGGAACTGATGCAGAGAGCGCCGTACAGGTATAATCCATCACATATAGCCTGACACGTTCCTGATTAACTAGAGAAATCATTAAACATTTTACCATTAACAACATTGACATGCTATAAAAATGGAGAAACTTGGATATTTGAGATGGGGAAACGCCACGGAAGCACTCTCAGCTCTCCAGACAGTTTGAAAGAACCATGTGAGTTGTAAATAGAGTTTTTCCTGTTAGGAAAAAAAAGAGAGGCTTTACAGCCCTAAAGGCAACGTTTACTCAGTACAGGTGTGCCCAGAGTCGGTGCTACTTTTTAATTTTGGAAACGTAATTATTCAAAAACAAATCATCTTTTGCTTATAATTTTTATAGTTAAAACAAAATAATTTAAAATTAATTTGCCGTGTGTGTGTGTGTGTGTGTGTGTGTGTGTGTGTGTGTGTGTGTGTGTGTGTGTGTGTTCACATAAAAACTTTATAGATAAAGCTGCATTGCAGCACTGGATTGTCTTTTTGTAGTAAGGTGTTTTCAGGGTGTTGTGTTTTGAAATCATTTTAAACACAGCCTACATTTAGTAGTACAATAAATGTGTCATTACAGCTGTTACCACAAGGACAACATTTGAATTATCAAGTCACCAGTACTGTATTGTTAACTGAGTGACGGCTTTATATGGCACAACTCCAGCTGATAATCCAGATCGATGCTGAATTATACATGTTTTTTGTGTTGATCTTTTCTCCAGGTCACAGCTTTTGTGTTTACGCCCACCGAGAAGGAAAAGAATGACAGGTCACTACATGTGCGCTACATTTCCACCAAGGACCAGTACTGCAGAGTGTCCAGCAACTCCGAGACGATCCAGAACTGGGATCAGTGTGTCTGGACAAAAGAGTCCGTCTTCAGGAAGGTGGAGAATGACTGGCAGATGGTGTGTTTTTCAATTTCAGATGAGTCAACATGTAGTTTTCAGATTTTTTAAAATATTTCTTTTTGGCAAAATAACTGCTTTAGCAATGTATACTAAATGAATTTTTGACTAGAAAGTTTGTTTATTACCAAACATAGAAAAACTCAGTCATCTGTTATTGCATTAATGATGTAACGGGTCAAAGGGAGGCTGGTGTAGTGCCTGCAGTTTCTCCATGAACAACAGCTTTGTATGAAGGACTGCAAATGTGGCAGACGAACTAGACACTTCCTGTAAACTACAGCAGAAATGTGTAAATAAAAACAGTGCAGCTGTTTTTAGAAACTGCCGTCAGAAAATGTAAAGATGGGACTTGTTCCATTTTATACCACTGATAGACACATTCTGGCAGCTCTCACTGGAATGCACAAAAAAATCAATCATGTCTTGTTAAATAAATGCAAACAGCTGCTAGTTTTAATTAATTATTTAATAGAGTAATTTTAAACTGGAACAGGGTTGCAGGATTTAAAAATAAATTCTTAGTAACATGAGGCACACAACATACATTGATCTCTGACTGATGACCTGTTACTTTTTTATCAGGTGTACATAGCACGGACAGAAGGCTCTTCTGTTGGAAGACTCAGCTGGAAGTTTGACTTTGCCCCTGCAGGAATGAAGATCAAGTCTGTCTCAATCATGACCAGTAGCCAGACTTTCCACTCTGGGAAAGTCTGTTGGCATGTGCAGGGAGGCCAGATTAGAGAAGAATTTTCTGGCGGTAAAGTTATGCTCTGTAGTTTCTACATTCTGCATGTTATTGTGTACCTTGATTTCACCTGGTCATTTCCTTCTATGCTTATGAACCCTCAGATGGGAAGATGCAGGTGTTGTCCAGTCTGTCTGGCTCATCAGAGCTCATCGTTACAGCAGAACTCAGCGGGGGAGAAGGGGACAACTCATGGCAGCACTCCCAGCTGTTCAGGCAAAGTTTGAAAGAACCAGAGGAGTCTTCATTTGAAATCATCATCTCCCTACAAGATGCATAACAGTTATTTTAATGGTATAAATGAGATCACTAATTTTTCTTCATAAACATATATTAAGACATTACTGCTGTTTAAACTTTTATTTTTATCTGAGGCTAATTAACATACTAGAATTAAGTGTTTTAAGAATAACCCATTGGCCTTGTTAAATATTGGCCTCCACTCTGTATATATGTGTGTGATTCAATGAAACAACAGTGCAATCTAAAGTTGGTACTGTTTTCATGCTGCTCCAGATGTACAAACCTTAATGAATGACCATGCTTGTTAAGTACTGTAGAGTAATTACGTGCTTATTGGCATGCTGAGTCACATGTTTGTAATTGTAAAACACATTTTGTAAGTGATGAGCCTTGGAAAACACTGAAAGTGATGCAGTAAAAATGTTTCGCGGTCTGGTCGCCTGTTTCTTTGTAAGACCGTGTGTCACTGTTTTATTTAGATGAAGCTGCAGATGGTTCGGATGTCCCAGAGTTGTTGGTGTTTTTAAAAAGCCTGACAGCGTGTTTGCCTCCATCTCGCGTTGATAAATGAGTACGGGTCACTAAGAGCCGAGTCTTCCTATTGGTGTAGCCGTCTTTGAAACTCAGCCTTCTGATTGGTCGGCTCGTCCACGAGCCGAGTCGCCGTCTATGTTGCAGATGGCGGAGCCGGACGTCGACACTGCGGTTAGCACGTATTCGTCTGATTTCGAAGTGAAAACAATTAAGTAATTAATATTCAAAGCGTTGCCACTGAAACTGATGTTTAAATACGCGTCGTCCTCACACGAAATTATAAAGCGAGCCAATGCGTGTGTTTCGTCCAGTATTGGGTGTTGTGCTGGGCGCCGGGTTAGCATCTTTGTCGGAAGTTTAGGCCTGCTCGATTTTAACAATAGCTGCACACTCCGCTGTCCTCCCGGAGTCCTGCCGCGGGCCGTCGAGGAGCCCGCTCACAACGACTATGGCTGCTACACTGCTCTCGGCTCTGTTCAGCAAGTGAGGCATTTGTGATGTTTATGGACTTTTAATTTCACCAAAACTGAAGAGGATCTGCGAACTGCATCATCAACAAATTGAGGACCACAAAGGAAGATGTCTAACGGCGCTGCGGGAAGTGGTGGTCTGGGCTGGATGGTGAGTTGGCTTGGCACGCACCTAACTTTCATTTTAAAACGTTATCCTGCAGTCGGGATGCTTGGATTTGCTGCCTTAAGCCAGGCACACTACGCTGGCTCGCTCCTGGCTGGGAAGCGCGTTTAAATCTCCCAGCAAGTACGTAATGTTCGCCCTCCTCCTGGCCGCTGGTTACTGTATCCGTCGAAACCCGTCGGGTCGGGGCCCGTGTTCAGGACCCTGTGGTTTTTCTTGCCAAGCGGACGACACCCGATAACCGCAGGGGTCGTGGCATAGTTTGTAACGTTAGTGAAGCAGAAAAAGTTTGTAATAAACACTGTATTAAGGGCGTTAGGGTGCAACACTCATCAGTCACATTAACTGAAAGTTGCTTTCGGTGTTTGCGGTTCAGCTTTGATGACACAGAAAACATAACAATACAACTCATAGCACTGCCAAGATGAATATAAATGATAACGGTGTTATGTATGAGTATTTCATCTCGTTTCCGTGTTACTTTCACAATAAACCATTTCAAAAGGTGATGCAAGCCAGCCAGAGCTGCTACCACTACATTCTGCAAATCTCGATTGATATTTTTATGAATTGGCTCCAGTGGTGTCTAATCACGTTTTCCACGTGTTGGTATGGTTAATTTAGCATTTCAAATGTGTTTTTATTTTTAACTTTTATTTGTGAGAGTGTGTTTTTAGGTGAAATAGTAAGTGAATAGTCAGGATGTTTATTATTGGTATGATGCTCGTGGCTGTGTTCAACCTCTTCTGGTGAGGCTGTTATTTATCCCATCAGGGGAAATGTAAGTGTACCAGGAAAATATAAAAACATGGGTTATAAAATGCAAAAAAAAAAAAAAGTAATTTATAAATATAGAAAAATGCTCTGAACTGTTTGTGCACACATCTTAAACATGGTGTGTGTGTGTATCAATGCAAAAAAAGGTAAAAGCAGCAAACAAAAAAAAACTGTGTGTAAATGTGTGTGTGTGTGTGTGTGTGCATGTGCGCGCACGCGCACATTGCCATAACGTATTAATTCATATTGATAAAATGTATTTAATCACCAAGCCCTAGAAGAAATGCCAAATAATTGAGGAAAACTGAGGAAAAAATGACTTGATTAATCACAAAAATGTATTTTTATGAATTAATGTGTTGGGTACCTGTTTGTTTTGTTTTTTTCCCCTATTGACAGTCAATGCTGTGTGTGTGTGTGTGTATTTTTGTTCTGATGAATTTTACACCCTTTCACAGATTGTCTGCTTTCCTGACGTGTTAAATTATGTAGGTCCTGGCTCTCTGGGGCTCTCCAGGCAGGGGAAAAAGCAAGCCAGTGCTTTGTAGAATATGTTTGGGACTATGTGTGGAAAATGGCTCTAGCACCAGCACTGATGTTTAGTTGGTGGAAAAGTCCTACATACCTACAACAATGTTTATCTTCTGAAACAGGAGGCTACCAATGGCAGAGGTGAGCTTGGAAAGATGGAAGGGGCTAAAAAAGAGAAAGTGGGCTCCAAGTTATCTGTTGAGCGTGTGTACCAGAAGAAGACCCCTCTTGAGCACATCCTTCTCCGTCCAGACACTTACATTGGTTCAGTGGAGCCCGTCACTCAGGTGAGTTGGTCATAAACAAGTTGGGTTTTTTTTAAACGCCACAGGTATGTACAGAACCAGTTCCGTTGTGCTGACTGTGTTGTTAGTTTAGAATGGGCACAGTAACTTCATACACCGTATGGCCAAAAGTATTGGCTCTCCTGCCTTGATCCACATATGAATTTCAGTGACCTCCCATTCCTGATTCAGAGGGTTTAATATGACGTTGGTCCACCTTTTACAGCTATAACAGCTTCAACTCTTTTGGGAAGGCTGCCCACAAGGTTTAGGAGTGTGGTCAAAAATTCCCATAAACATTTGCACATTTGTTAGTTCACACACTGATGTTAGACCAGAAGTCCTGGTTCTCAGTCTGCGCTCTAATTCATCCTAAAAGTCTTCTGTCAGGACTCTGTGCAGGCCAGTCAAGTTCATCCACACCAGACTCTGTCATCCAGGTCTTCATGGACCTGCTTTGTGCACTGGTGCACAGTCATGTTGGAAGAGGAAGGGTCCAGCTCCAAACTGTTCCCACAAAGTTGGGAGCTGGAATTGTCCAGAATGTTCTGGTATGCTGAAGCATTCAGAGTTCCTTTCACTGGAACTAAGGGTCCAAGCCCAGCTCCTGAAGAACAACCCCACACCATAATCCCCCCTCCACCAAACTTTACACTTGGAGCAATGCAGTCAGACAGGTACCGTTGTCCTGGCAACCGCCAAACCCAGACTGGTCCATCAGATTTCCAGATGGAGAAGTACGATTTGTCACTCAAGAGAACGTGTCTCCACTTCTCTAGAGTCCAGTGGCGGCTGCTTTACACCACTGCAGCTGACACTTTGCACTTATTATTATGATTAATGACTTGAATGCAGCAGCTCGACCATGGAAACTCATTCATGAAGTTCTCTGCACACTGTTCTTGACCTAATCTGAAGGCCACATGAAGTTTGGAGGTCTGTAGCGATTGACTGCAGAAAGTTGGAGACCTCATTGCACTATGTGCCTCAGAATCCACTGACGTGCTCCATCAGTTTACATGACCTACCACTTTGTGGCTGAGTTGCTGTCGTTCCCAAACACGTCCATATTCTTATAATACAGCTGACTCTGGAAAATTTAGGAGCCAGGAAATTTCAGGACTGGATTTGTTTCCAGGTGTCATCCTATCACAGTTCCACACTGGAATTCACTGAGCTCCTGAGAACGACCCATTCTTTTACAAATAGTTGTAAAAACAGTCTGCATGCCGAGGTGCTTGATTCTATGTACTTTTGGCCATGGAAGTGATCGGAACACCTGATTCCAATCATTTGGAAGGGTGAGTGAATACTTTTGGCAATGTAGTGTATATCACTATGATGTATTTTCATATTTTGAACCATCTAGAAATAGAACTATATATCCTGGATTATAGTTGGTAGCTTAATGATTTTCATTTTTTTTTCTTTTTTAATTTGCAGTTCTATTTTAATTCACATTTTGCATATTCACCTTTTTAGAATATAAAAAAGCTTCTGCTGTTGGATCCAAGGCCACCTGTAACTTGCCTTTGAGTCGAGCCCTAAGTCACTAGTAAAATCATATGCTTAATATTCCACTTAACACATATTCATTGCATTTTACAGCCAATGTGGGTCTTTGATGAAGACATAGGAATGAACCAGCGGGAAATTACCTATGTTCCTGGATTGTATAAAATCTTTGATGAAATTCTTGGTGAGTAAATCTGAACTTGTCCTCTCGTGCTGCACCGTTTTTGTTGTAAAATCCATTTGGTATTTCAGACTGAACTCTCATAAGTGTAATACTGCAAGTTTATTTCCACTTGTCAGCTCTGTTAACTAAGCTGGTCTGCTGCTGACGTGGCTCAACAGCACTGATCTAGGACCTGATGTCGGTGTTTGTTTCCCTCTAAGCTTATCTGTGTGTGCCTGAATGTAGACGTGATAAATGAAACATTGTCTGATTTAATTTGTTTCAGACAGATTACAGTGGCAAATGGAGTTTTATTTATGTCTCTAGGTTTTTCCTGGATGATTAAAGGTTAATAAATCACTCTGAGCTGTTGGATGTTGGTGTTGACGGCTCACTCACATGTAACGCGGTGCTCAATGATGCCTGCATGACTTTCAGTCAATTGAAGTATTTATAAATGATGCTAGTCAACACTGTTTTGGCAGTGGTCATTTGCATCTCAAAACACTTTCTAGTCTGTATGTTTAATAATGTAGTTTCTTCATTGCAGTGTTACTTCTGCGCTTGTATAATTATTCAAGAGCCATCTGGAGACATTTCTAATTAACTTGTGGGTTTTATCACCTCTTTAAATCTTCAGTCTTTTATGGTCGTTGAGCTGAAATCAAGTTGAATACTTATGTTTTCATTTGACCACTGGTCAAATGGAAAAAATAAATAAATAAATAAAAGGTTCAATTTGATTATGAGTATACAGTGCAAGATTATACAATAAATACTGCTTTGCAGGGGCCCATGTGACACTTGTGATGCCACAGGGGGCTTGATGTACCTGCCTACATATGACATCTTCTGCCTATATCCTCATGTTCTCATAAAACTCAAAGGTCTGAATATATTTCATGATATTTTAGTGGATTTTTATAAAATTAGTCATGAATATTGTGGGATTCTGTCAAGAGCACAAGAATGACAAAGGTTACAGGAAAAGTCCAATTTAAATACAATCCAACTTGGTCCTTTTTTAGTTATCCTAACAGTCTAAGTAAGGGGAAAACAATAATACCATGTTGTCGAAGGTTTTGTTTCAAATGGTTTGTTTTTTTTCTGTTGTTTATACTTTTGCCTCCTCGTAGCTTTGTTGTTTTGTTGGGGTGAGATAATCTTTTCAGGGGACTTTCTTACTTGAACTGGTGGTTTGGTGTTGTCATAGAAACTCCCAGGAAGCCCTACTAAACTTGAAATCGGCATTGTGCTCTAGAATATTGAGTTTTTAATCAGAGCTCCGATAAGCTGATTGGGATATTGGATAACAACAAAAACCCAACTTTTTTTTGCTGGAGTTGCTGGAAGTTTGTAGTTTTACTCCATAAATTAGCAGCGCTACCACGGCATGCTCTGCACACCTGATGGTTGCGCAGCAGCATCTTCTTTTTATTTATTTATTTATTTATTCATTTTAAAATTCCAAATGCACAGAAGTCATTGCGCAGAAAATTAAAGCGCAGCAATTAGAAGTTGATGCACTCAAGCTCAAGTGCTTCTCTCATCCTCGTGTCATGTGACAACCTTGTAATCGCTCACATTCAGATTTACAAAGGTTTTTATCTCGTGTGCCATAACGTATTAATTCATATTGATAAAATGTATTTAATCACCAAGCCCTAGAAGAAATACCAAATAATTGAGGAAAACTGAGGGAAAAAATGACTATTGATTAATCACAAAAATGTATTTTTATGAATTAATGTGTTGGGTTTTGTTTTTTTTTTCCCCTTTTGACAGTCAATGCAGCCGACAACAAACAAAGGGACAAGAATATGACTGCCATCAAGGTCACCATCGACCCGTGAGTACAGTGATTGTACGCATGTTCTGACCAACAGAACCTAAAGGTTCTGGGGTGTTTTTTGAAAGGGCTAAGAGATTTTTTTTTTTTTTTTTTTTTTTTTTTTTTTTTTTTTTTTTTTTTATTATTACCACTATTTTTATCACTTGGTGTAAGTTTGTTGCTCTTCCCTGACATTCTGTTCTGGATTGTGAAGTTAAATTTCTGTGTACAGACAGCAGAGGAGAACTGTAAATATGCAACCACATAGAAAAAGAAAGACATGCTGTTATGTAAATAATAAATAACATAAGGCTACTTCATTTGTTTAACAATGAAACGGTATCGACTACCTAATACGGGTATAGACCTTTTCTGTAGGAAAGGTTAACTTTAAAGGACTTCCGTTGTGACCTGGTGCTACATGGTAGATAAGATAAATTACAAATCAACCCTCTTCTGGTTATGTTTAGCCTACGTGCATTTATTTATTTAGATTTTATGTCTAACTTTCAATGGGGCTATGGTGCCATCCCTAATATAATGGAAGGGTACCAACAAATTTGTCGAGGCCTGTAGGTGAGGAGTGGAACCAGTTTTGTAGTCAAATCCAGTCTTCAGCCCCTGGTGTCCTTAAGTCATTACAAAAAAAATCAAGACTAAGTTGAGTTCAATCCAAGCCAGATTTTTAAACATCTGCTCAGCCTTCATAAGACATGTTAATCGTCTCTAATGAAATCTGTTTTCATTGCATTTCAAAAGTGTAACACTCAAGGAAATGTTTAGTAGCACAAACGTTCTCCAGTGCTTTTGCACTCGCTCGCTCAAGTCTTTTCTTTCTTTTTTTTGAACAAATATGTTGATCTACCTATGGTATAAAATAAAATGTCTACCAACCATATTGAGCGGTCCTGTATGTCGTATATGTTTTACTCATCCAGAGTTATGATGACTAGGTTCTCTTCATGTAGCTTTTCTAACTTATCTGCCTTTTATTCTTCCGCCACTAGTGAATCTAATACCATTTCCATCTGGAACAATGGGAAAGGAATTCCTGTGGTTGAGCATAAGGATGAGAAGATGTATGTTCCAGCTCTTATTTTTGGCCATCTGCTCACCTCCAGCAACTATGATGATGAAGAGAAGAAGGTCACGGGTAAGAAAACCTTCCACATAAAGCACATTATTTGTTCCGTTATTAGTCGACTCAAAGGCTTTTAAATTATTTGGACACATTTTTTTTGTTTTTGCTTTTATCAAAAAGAGTTAAGTTTTGTTATACCGTAAATTGTTTATGAGCTCTGGGTGTAGACATTTACCTCGTGATAAAAGTCTGAAAGTCAGAGGGTATTATGTATATATATTACTGGTCTTTACATATAGTCCTGTGTGGACCATCAATATAATTAACGAATACAGTCTGTATCAGCTGCCTCATAAGCAAACTGTCTTCAGAAATGTGTTTGGTTTTGTCATTTGCAAGTGAACTGCAGCTTAATCAACTTAAACATAAATATGAATAGGGTCATTCTTCGGAGAAGTACTTGATAGTGCTCCTACTGGGGACTATGGTGTCATTTCATATGATCTTTTGGTCGTATGTCTTGGACACTCGGGTAAACAGAGGGGCTGAGCTGTCAAATGATCACCACCTGGTGGTGAGTTGGATGCGCTGGCGGAGGATGAAGTTGGACAGATCAGGCAGACCCAAGCCTATTGTGAGGGTCTGTTGGGAATGTCTGTCCAAGCCCTCTGTCAGGAAGGTCTTCAACTCCCACCTCCTGAAGAACTTCTCCCAGATTCCGAGGAAGGCTGTGGACATCGAGTCCGAGTGGACCAAGTTCTCTGGCTCCATTGTCAACGCAGCAGCTCAAAGTTGTGGTAGGTTTCTGGTGCCTGTTGTGGTGACAATCCCAAACCCAGTGGTGGACACCGGAAGTAAGGGATGCTGTCAGGCTGAAGGAGGAGTCCTAGCAAGCCACGTTGGCCTGTGGAACTCCTGACGCAGCTGACGGTACTAGCAGACCAAGCAAGCCGCAGTTTGGGCAGTCCCGAAGGCAAAAACTCTGGTCTGAGAAGAGTTCAGTGAGGCCATGGAGGAGGACTATTGGTCTGCCTCGATGAGATTCTGGCAAATCGTCACAGAAAGGCGAAGCAGTACTCTGCCAACACTGTTTAGTGTGGCGAGCTGCTGACTGCAACTGGAGATATTGTTAAACGGTGGAAGAAATACTTTAAGGATCCACTCAATCTCACCGACATGCCTCCCACTGAAGAAGCAGAGGCGGGGGACTCTGCAGTGGAAACTTCCATCACCCACCATCAACCATCCTTAGTGGCAAGGCACCGGGCGAGGATGAGATTCACCCTGAGTTGTTTTTTTGTTTTTTTTGTTTTTGTTTTTTTTAAATCCTAGAAAACAAAATTTTCTTTGTATATGAAGTGATTTGATTCATTCATCCTTCAGATAAATGAAAAATAATTTTCATTGCAATTGTTACAATTTAGTGGCAGAAATGTCATCATAGGTGTTGATGTCTAGTTATTTATTTTTTTAATTCTTTTGGTCCAGGTGGGAGAAATGGGTACGGTGCTAAACTCTGCAACATATTCAGTACCAAGTTCACAGTGGAAACTGCCTGCAAAGAGTATAGACACAGTTTCAAACAGGTATGGAGCCTCTCCTCTTTGTTCGACTACAGAATAAGTGCAGTGATTTTTCTACTGATTTAATTACTAGGCATGTTTGTTCTTGAAATATTAGTCCTTGTAGTACATGGTGCTTTACCGAATATAAAAGATGATCTACTTAGACTTAAGTTTTGTTCATAGTCACTTCAGGGCCTGGTCATGATTGTTCACTTAATAATTCTTGAGTTTATCACCAGTGCCATTTGACCTGTGAATGAAATAATTGTTGTTTTCATAGGGCTGTGACATGCTGTCATATGACAGGTAAGGTCGCGTACAGTATCACCAGCCCCCTCAAGGATTGTGCAAGCACACTTGTTTAGCCACTGGGTGTTTTTCATATCCAAATTTTGTGGGGACATGGACAACACAGACTTGAACACATGATATGTCCAGGGTGGTCTGAGTTTAAGAATCATAGACATTTCTATGGATATAGGATGGGTTATCACTCTGTAAAGGCCCTTAAACACCTGGTTTACAACATCCTTTACGGGTGTATTTAATTTTTTTTTTTCCTGATAGTGTTTGCTGCCGTCACTTTGGTGTCTAACAGGCTTAAGAACCTTTCAGGAACATAACCTATATGTAAATGTGTTTTTCTCATTTTTAGACATGGCAGAACAATATGACCAAGACAGCTGACCCCAAGATAAAATTCTTTGATGGAGATGACTTCACCTGCGTGACATTCCAACCAGATCTAGCCAAGTTCAAGATGGAGAAATTGGACAGGGACATTGTAGCACTCCTCACCCGCAGAGCATATGATGTAGCTGGCTCGTGCAGGGGGGTTAAAGTGTCATTGAATGGCAAAAAACTACCTGTAAGTCTGTCATTACATCCACATATTTATTTATTTATTTATTTATTTATTTATTTATTTATTTATTTTTTAACGTGGATGCTGCTTTACAGTTTAAGGAGTACTGTTATACTGTTTTTTGGGTCCATTTTTATGTTTGATTCTAGTGTAGTTTTGGTCCATATCACTTGATACATTTTTAAACTTATCACACAAACTTAAACACGATTTTATATTGTATAAAAATGCAAAATATAAATGTCAGAAATACTAAGATCACACACATCATAGGCTGATGTACACGATAATGCAGCTCGAGCTTCCTGCACAAGGCAGGTGATGGACACGGTCAAGAAAAAAAACTGAAGACTGGGAATTGTAACGGCAACAATATGTTTCAGATATATCCAAGAATTGATCTCAGATGGGAAAGGCCTTTTTAAGTCTGGAAAATAGGCTGTAGCCCAGTATTAATGCTTGTGAAAGAAGTGGTGTGTGTGTGTGTGTGTGTGTGTGTGTGTGTGTGTGTGTGTGTGTGTGTGTGTGTGTGTGTGTGTGTGTGTGTGTGTGTGTGTGTGTGTGTGTGTGTGTGTGTGTGTGTGTGTGTGTGTGTGTGTGTGTGTGTGTGTGTGTGTGTGTGTGTGTGTGTGTGTGTGTTCTACATGTTTATGCAGGCGGCTTTTCATTACTAAATATAACCTCTCTCCTACAGGTTCATGGGTTCCGGAGCTATGTGGATTTGTATGTGAAGGACAAACTAGACGAGACGGGCGTGGCTCTGAAAGTGGTGAATGAAAATGTGAATGACCGGTGGGAAGTTTGTCTCACCATGAGTGAGAAAGGGTTCCAGCAGATCAGCTTTGTTAACAGCATCGCCACAACAAAGGTTTGTGATCATTGCCTCTGGGTACAAACCCCCCCAAAAAACATAAAAAAAAAAAAAAAACTGCAACACTAAGATTATGCTTTTTTTTTTTTTTTTTTTTTTTTTAGGGTGGCCGACACATCGACTATGTGGTGGACCAAATTGTGGCCAAACTTATTGAAGTTGTAAAGAAGAAGAACAAAGCAGGGGTGTCAGTGAAACCCTTCCAGGTAGCACAACAAAGGATTTACAAGAATATAGGATTCAATGTGACTATTTTCTTTTGGCTTTAGAGATAAATTGAATATCACCTTTCTCCTGTTTGTTTTCCAGGTGAAAAACCATATTTGGGTTTTTGTGAATGCACTGATTGAAAATCCAACATTTGACTCTCAAACCAAGGAGAATATGACACTCCAGACAAAGAACTTTGGGTCCAAGTGCCTCCTGTCAGACAAGTTTATTAGGGCTGTAAGGACAGTTTGGTTTCTTTGAGTTCTTCATTGTTCTCTGGTCTGTTTTTATGTAAAACCAATGTGAAATGGGTTTGCTTTTGTCACCCACAGGCAACAAACTGTGGGATTGTGGAGAGTATACTCAACTGGGTGAAGTTCAAAGCTCAGACACAGCTAAACAAGAAGTGCTCTTCTGTTAAACACAGCAAGATTAAAGGCATCCCCAAGCTAGATGATGCCAACGATGCTGGTAGGTTGACATTTACCCAACAATAGGTTATCACCATTGTCCATAGCAAGCTTCATAGCTTAAGTTGTGGCCTCTTAAGCTGAAATCCTAATGTTGATATGGGGTAGAGAGCAGTGGAGGACAGTCCATTTCAGTAATTAAGTTAACCCACATCTTACACATTTTGCTGAATGTTCTGTTAACGTAAGCTTCTGCAAGAAGGTCTGCTCTTTGCTTTCTTGAATACACCATCAGTGTTGCATCTGTAGTCCAGTTTGTTAAGATGAACACAAAACCCCAATTTCTTCTTCAGTGTTGGAAATGGTGATGACTTATGCCTAGTCCTCTTAAAATCTACCATTTCCTTTTTCTTGTTCATATTTAAGATAAATAGGATTGTTCTCACACCATGTCACAAAACGGTCTGGTTTGCCGTGCTTGGTCTTCTATCCACCACTGATAAACTCAACAACTGCAGTCATCTGAGCTTTTCTGCAGATAACGGGGATCTGTTCTGGAAGTCTTGGGTGTGTATTGTGAAGATGCATGGTGAGAGTATAGGTCCCAGTGGTGCTCCTGTGCTGCTGATTTACATGGCCAGTCACACCCCTCAGTCTCAGAAACTTTCCCATAGTAGAAATAGTGTTCAACTTACTACTGGTCCTCTCAAGGTTTACAGTCATCCCCTTTGTCTTGTTCATGTTCAAGGAGAAGATTATTCCCACACCATTTCACTAACCTTTCCACCAGTTGTATGGACTCAGTCCGCTGTCCCCCACTAAACGCATCACAAATGTTGTGATCCAAGTATATTGAATACACATTGAAACTATTCAATCATTTTCCTCCACTTATCCGATCTTGGGTGGGTATTATCGAGCATTAGCCTAGCCCTGAGTTCTCTCTTCCTGGCCACTTCTTCCAGCTCATCTGTGGGATCCCAATGTGTTCCTAGGCCAGAGAAACAGTCCCTCCAGCGTGTCCTGGATCTTCCCGGTGTCCCCTCCAAGTGGGACATGCCCCAAAGACCTCACCAGAGAGCGTGCTGGAGGCATCCTCGCCTGAGGCACCTCATCTGGCTCCTTTCGATACGTAGGAGCAGCAGGTCCACTCTGAGCCCCTCCTGGATGACTGAGCTTCTCGCCCTGTCTCTAAAGGAGAGTGCAGACACCTGGCGGGGGAAACTCATTCCCACCGCTTGTATCCGTGATCTCATTCCTTCAGTCACTACTCACAGCTTATGACCATAGGTGAGGGTAGGAATGTAGACCAAGAGGTAAATCGAAAGCTTTGCTTTTTGGCTCGGCTTCTTTTTCACCATGACAGACCATTGCAGAGTCTGCAGGATGCCGCACTGATCGACCTGTTGATCTCCCACTCCATTCTTCCCTTACTCATGAACAAGACCCCGAGACACTTGAGTTCCTCCACTTGGGGCAGTATCTGATTCCCAACCCGGAGATGGCACTTCGCCCTTTTCCTCCTGAGGATCATGGTCTCAGATTTAGGGATGCTGAATCTCATCCCAGTGGCTTCACATTTGGCAGGGAACCACTCCAGCAAAAGTTGAAGCCTGATGAACCAACAGAACCACATCATCTGCAAAAGCAGAAACCCAATTTCTGAGGCCACCAAACCTGGCTCATGCAAAGGCTGAAGAGGGGACATGGAATTCCACATGAGTCCTGACGGCACAGGTCTTAAGGAGTCTGGGTCAGGTGCCATCTGGATCTGCAATCTCCCCCCCCCCCCCCCCATCTCCCTCCTCCCTCCACTTTGTTCCTGCTCTACATTCACAACATCTCCTCCTCAACTCATCATGAATTAAGGGTCTCAAGTACACTTGTTCTGATACCTTTGACTATAAGGTTGTTTTAAACATGGCACTGTTATTATCCCAATACTAATATTTTGTGATGTCAAAATGACTTGACAATGCTTTTCACTGACAGTTTATCGGTCCTTTCCATAACCCTTATGTCTTAGGTGGGAAACACTCTTCAGAATGCACACTTATCCTCACTGAGGGAGACTCGGCCAAGTCTCTAGCCGTCTCCGGCCTTGGAGTCATTGGCCGTGATCGTTATGGAGTGTTCCCATTGAGAGGCAAGATCCTAAATGTACGAGAGGCAACACACAAGCAGGTATGAGACTCACTAATGACGTGTCCTGTGTCCTGAGCTTGACTCTCGCAAGGCAGAGAACTGCCATGAAGCTGTAGCGCCACACCAGCTGCTGTGAATCGTGGCCATTCTAGTCGATAAGAGTGAACTCTTGGAGTGTTTTGAAGCACACCAGAAGTGACGGTCCACTCAGTTTACTTGCATACTTTTAGCTATTTCCACACAGCAGATTGTGCTAGCAAGAGGACAGACAGGAGACTGTTATAGAGAAATCTGGTGAATTTTAAAATGAAACCCTAAGCAGCTGCTGGGGGAGACCCGGCCGCTTCCGACCGCTGGGGAAGACCTGGACGCTGTAATGAAGCTGTACATGTGTCTAGTTAAACTGTTCAAACCTTCCTGGTCAACCACATCCCCGACACGTGCGCACACACACACACACACACACACTGTCACTCTCCCGTCTATGCGCCTCTCTTGCTCAATTTTGCATCCTTACATGCGCTCCTGTAATGAAGAAAGCTGACAACATCTTCCCTTCCACGGTTTTTATTTTTATTATTATGAGTGCAATGAATGTTATTGACGCCTTCTGTCTTATTTCACGGACACAACGTGGAGTCACACCTTGGTTCCAGAATTTCGTGCTTGTAGGGACGCATGTTTGCTGGATTTTACACTGCTACTTCTCAAGGGTGAAACCCATAAAAACTACAAAGAAGTGACTTCGGCACACTTCTAGTGAATTACAAAGCACCTGTCCCCTCTCCATTTTAATATTGTAAAACCTATTTTAAATTAAACTACATACATTTAGCATGACCAACAATTAAAGCAATATCTGTCCTACCTTTTTTAATTTATCAAAGAACTATGAGTGGAAGGGGTCAGGTCTGAGGTCCAACTGCTGGCGTTTGCTACCTGAATGGCTGTTCACTACTTGTGTTCCATCAGCATGAGGTTCAGATTACCGTTGAAGTCGCATTTTAGAAAAAACTATCAAAGGAATATTTAAAGGTTCGTACGCTGACACATTTTTCACTCATCTTTAAATGTTTTTTGTTTTTTAATAGATCATGGAAAATGCAGAAATAAACAACATTATCAAAATCGTGGGCCTCCAGTACAAGAAGAGCTACGATGACCCAGAGTCTCTGAGGAGCCTGCGTTATGGCAGGATCATGATCATGACCGATCAGGTGACCTGCTTTACATGCACTAGTGTCACAACTGTTGTAAAGTTAATAGTGGCTCTGAAAGTAGTTGGACTATTTGTTTTGTCCCAGGATCAAGATGGCTCCCATATCAAAGGTCTGCTCATCAACTTCTTTCACCACAACTGGCCCTCGCTGTTGAAACACACATTCCTGGAGCAGTTCATCACACCTATTGTGAAAGTAAGAAGCTGACAACCAAATACAAATACTTAACATTTGTCGTGATATTCAGTGGATTTGTTTTGGGGGGTGGTGCTGTTTGGTGTGCAGGATGAAAATGTGCACACAGATGATCAGTAATTGCAGACCTGGACATTGTTAATTACTTGTCTGCAGGCAACCAAGAACAAACAGGAACTCTCCTTCTACAGCCTTCCGGAGTTTGAGGAGTGGAAAAAACAAACGGAAAATTTTAAGACCTGGCATATAAAGTATTACAAAGGTTTGCTGTTGAAATGGTTTTCATCAAAAAATGTAAACATTTTGTCTGAACATATTTGTAGTGATCATATCATAAAATTGTTGGATTAAAAAATATTCCAGGTTTGGGTACAAGTACAAGCAAAGAGGCAAAGGATTACTTCGCTGACATGGAGAGGCACCGAATCACATTCAAGTACAGTGGTGCTGAGGATGATGCTGCCATCACTCTGGTGAGTTTGTTACACTTCCAGTTTACTATCAGGAGCAAACTAAATAACACACTTCCAGTTTACTATCAGGAGCAAACTAAATAACACACTTCCCATAAATATTTATTACAGTAAAGCACGGCCAATGATTATAGGTATGATAGAGAAACTTTGAGGAATCTTTATACTGCAGTTCCCCTAAAAAGAACTTGGCATAAATGGGCCAGTGGAGGCTTGTATACAATGTAGTTTGTTTTGCTCTAGGCCTTCAGTAAGAAGAAGACCGATGACAGGAAGGAGTGGCTGACTAACTTCATGGAGGACAGACGTCAGAGGAGGATGCACGGCCTGCCAGAGGTTTGTAGCTTCACCCCAGCAGTTCAGGGAGGTTGCATGAGGCTGTGATAAGAGGAAGGGTGTTCAGTGTGTACATCTCCTATTGAAGAAATTATTCTGATGGTTTATTCTCCTAAATAAAACCTGTGAGTGCTATGAGATGATTTTGGGAGGTTTCTTGAGAAATACATCTTTATTTTTATTTTTCAGCAATACCTTTATGGAACTCAAGCTAAGCATCTGTCCTACAATGACTTCATCAACAAAGAGCTAATTCTGTTCTCCAACTCTGACAATGAGAGATCCATCCCATCCTTGGTTGATGGTTTGTATATTTTTGTATATTTTGGGGGGGGGGGGGGGGGGGGGGCTTTGATAGTTACAACAACCACCGCTGTCTGGATTTTTTAAAATTTTTTTTTTGCTGTTGAAAAAAGCATGCGATGTGAGGTGATGATGAAGTATGGATATCTGCATGTATATTTTTCTTCCAGGTTTGAAGCCAGGTCAGAGGAAGGTGCTGTTTACCTGCTTAAAGAGGAATGACAAGAGGGAAGTGAAAGTAGCACAGCTGGCTGGTTCTGTGGCAGAAATGTCAGCCTACCATCATGGAGAGGTGCAGTCAACATATAATTGTATTTAGAGCCTTTATAGCATTATACCGTCTTAACTTTTCCCTCCACTATAAAATCAAAGACTTGTACTGAGAACAATTACTTTTTGTGTTGTTTTTTTTTTCTGCAGGGATGCAGCATTATTTGCTGATATGTGGTCTGGGTTTAGTATGCTTTAAAATCAGTCATGTACAGCTGCACAAGTTGTATGAAAAGTGCTCTACACATAAAGTTTGATTTTGATATGCAGGGGCAGACAAAAGATGTATGTTAGATGTGTTCAACACAGATTTATTTTATTTAAAAACTAATACCTGTGAGATTTTGTTCAGTAACTAACAAGTGAGTTCGAACTGTATGATTACTTGATGAAATCTTGCCGTTGACAAGACAGTCACAGTTTTACAATGTTTAAAGTGATATATATTTGTAAACTATTGTTGTTACTGTTATCAGTCTCCACTACACTGGCCAATAATTGAATGCATGTCCAAATCAGAAGTGAGATCATTTTTAGCACTGTCATTGTTTTGTTTTTGCTAATATGCAGTACCTGAGCTCATTTTTTGCATTTGCAACATTAACAAGCCTGATCTGTGAGCTTTTGTTTATGCTTCTACGCAGCAACTACGCACTTATCTTACATTTAACATCTGTCATTGTTGACATTTGTGCTTGCACATTATTTGTGTCACTCTGTAATCGCCACCAATTGTGTGGTGCCAGAGCATGTTGTTTCTGCTACACTGTAGTTTCCGGTGTTGAACTTCCTTCTGTGTAGTTCCTATATGTTGCTCAAACAGCACAGGACAAAGGGAGCGCACAATTAGAGCTGATAAATGTTGAACATAAGTCAGTTTGCTGCAATGATAAAAACATATCTTTCTATCCAACTTAAAAAGTTGATGATGTAGAAGCAGGACACATGACAACAAAGAACCACAAAGCTACCAAGCAGACAATCACATTTGTTGTGGTTTTCATCAAAGTGGTCGTAGTAAAATGTGGAGATTATAGGTGTATAACAGGGTTCCCAGACCTGGCGTAGCTGTATCATTGGTTTGATGCTGGCACGTAAACCTGGCTTTAGTGGTTGGTGTAAAAGGACGTCATCATAGCCCTTTTGATCTCATAAAAATAGACTGTCGAGGTCTCTGGATATTTTATACTGATAGTATAATAGTGGGGTACTTTTTTTTTCTTCTTATTTTTGTTTATGTAGCCATCACTCTGTAAACAAGCCAAGTGTTGAGCTGCTGTGGCACCAGCTTATGACTTTTGAGAAACTGTTCATGTCTCATCACTTAGATTTTATGGGGTGTTGGAGGATAAAGTTGTATTCAAACCTTTAAGCATAAATGCAAAAAAGAACTTGTCAGAACACATACTTGCCTGTGTATTATATTTACCTTTTTGTCACTAACCCCCCACTTCTCATTTGCCTTCTAGCAAGCCCTCATGATGACTATAGTGAATTTGGCCCAGAACTTTGTGGGTAGCAACAACATTAACATCCTGCAGCCTCTGGGTCAGTTTGGTACTCGCATCAATGGAGGAAAAGATGCTGCAAGCCCTCGTTACATCTTCACCATGCTCAGGTAATGAAACTCTTCTTTTTGTTCCTTCACAGCAGAAACTAAAGATGACTGTAGTTCATAAAACTTGCACTTATGAAGGGTATTTATTATAGCTCTTTATTTTAGAATGGGCACAAGTCAACCTGCAGATAAGTTTTGTGGCCCCAATAACACAAGTGCTGTTACTGGTTGAAGACACAATAAATATATAAATGGATGAGTGTCAGGGACACACATGTGAATTTTCTTTCTTTTTTTTCTTTTTTTTTTAAAGCAAAAAAAAAAAAAAAATAGGTGAACCACAACTAATCTACCTTAAACCCCATGTCAGTCTCTTTGAACCACAACATGATGTGAACCATGAAAATAAGTCCAGTTATCTTCTTTTTAAGCACAAAGGTCCACAGAAAGCTTGGACTTTCACTTTAAAGCAATGTAGATTAATTGCAAAAGAATACCTTCTTCATCCTGGAACCCCGTTTTGAACAGATCTGTGCACTGAGGGTGTCAGTACCTGGTTTCCGAATACTGAAGTGCCTAAAATGAGGCTGTCTTAAGGTATATAAAATGAGCTTTTTCATTGGAAGAAAAAAAGCAATAATCGGTGAATATTGCTTTTAAAGTCTGTTCAAAGAAAAGTCTGTTTTTTTTTTGTTTTATAAGTGTCATACTGATTGTCTCCTTTCCCAAAGTCCTCTGGCCAAGCTGCTGTTCCCAGCAGTGGACTCTAATCTGCTCAAGTTCCTGTATGATGACAACCAGAAGGTGGAGCCAGAGTGGTACATTCCTATCATCCCAATGGTGCTGGTGAATGGTGCAGAAGGCATCGGGACAGGCTGGGCCTGCAAGATCCCAAACTATGACCCCAGAGAGATCGTCAACAACATCAACAGACTGCTCAACCACCAGGACCCCCTGCCAATGGTGACAGAAGAAACTTGAAAAGATACAATAATTTGTCATGTTGAAGTGTACAGTCGCAGCAGTTTGGGTTGAAATGTTGTTATTTGGCCTTGATATATATATCTGGGATTCAAGTGAATTGTCTTGTTTTGTTTTTTAACTTTGGTAGTGTGTAAAGTACTTCTAAGTAGTTAGTGTTTTATCTGCATGTATCAGTTTGGAGAACTGGGGCACAGATTTGTTTTGAGCAGGGGTTAGCATGGTTCACATGTGAGACCCCCAGGTTCTCCAACTGAGAGGACTGTGACCGCTCTGGAGGTAAAGAGCATCACCAGTCCACCGTACTACAACTGATACGCTGTTTCTTAATATTGTGTGTGTGTGTGTGTGTGTGTGTGTGTGTGTGTGTGTGTGTGTGTGTGTGTGCGTGCGTGTGTGTGTGTGTGTGTGTGTGTGCGCGCGCGCGTGCGCGCAAACAGCTTCCCAGTTACAAGAACTTTAAAGGGCTGATCAACGAAGTAGGTCAGAACCAGTACCTGGTCAGTGGAGAAGTGTTGGTCTTAGACAAAAACACAATCGAGATCACAGAGCTTCCAGTCCGGACATGGACACAGGTATGATTGATTTATTTGGACTATCCTGTGAATATTTTTAGGTGCATGGGAAGCTAAACAGTGACATTGTTGACTGTCACCATGATATTACTCTTGTATTTGTATGGATTTTTTTCCGAGAACTCTGGTTTCTTCCCACAGTTTGGATACATAGATGTTTAATTTATCCTTGGATTCTAGATTGGCTGTAGGGCTGAGTATGAATATGCATGTCTCTGGACATGCTGCCCATCCATCAAAGGCATGACAATAAACCAGAGTATAATTTGTCTGTCATACTATCTGAACAGGATAAAGTGAGGATGGACACATCAAGGTTAGATATACACATAAATATATTTTTTTGATAATGGTTATGTACTTTCTTCTATGCAGGCCTATAAAGAGTCTGTCCTAGAGCCTATGCTACAAGGCAGTGACAAGACTCCCGCTCTCATCAACGACTATAAGGAATACCACACAGATACTACAGTTAAATTTGTGGTTCGCATGTCTGAGGAGAAGCTGGCTCAGGCGGAGGCAGTTGGCCTCCATAAAGTCTTCAAACTGCAGTCCAGCCTGACTTGCAACTCCATGGTAAAGATGGTTCATTTGTTCTGCCTTCCTGTCAGGAAATGTGACTGGCATGTGTCAAAGTTTTTTTTTTTTTTTTTTAAATTTATAATAATTATTATTATTTATTATTTTTAACTGTCTCATTCTTAGGTACTGTTTGACCACATGGGTTGTCTAAAGAGGTATGATTCAGTCCAAGACATCCTCAAGGAGTTTTTTGAGCTGCGTCTGCACTACTACAAGCTAAGGAAAGACTGGTTACTGGGTAGTCTGGGAGCCGATGCTGCCAAACTGTCCAACCAGGCTCGTTTTGTCCTGGAGAAGATCGAAGGAAAAGTTTCAATTGGTAAAAATTCAGAACAATATTTTTTTTAACCCAAGTGTATTTTTGAAATGCAAAGCACTGAAAAGCAAAGCAAAGATCTTCCGAAACATTAGTTTTTCCAGAAAATCCCAGAGTTCTCTGTATCAAGTTTTTAAACCACCAAATAAAATTACACCATTTAAGAGATTACAGTGAAAGTTGAATGTTTTAATGTATTAAGTTTGCTTTAATATAGTAGTTGATGCAAAAAACATGCAACTTCTTGAAGTGTTCAGAGTTCAGCTCCTTAAGCAAAAGTGTTTTTTTCTAACCCCGTCTTTATGTTCACAGAGAACAAATCCAAACGTGAACTCATCCGCATGTTACTGCAGAAAGGCTATGAATCTGATCCAGTTGCCGCCTGGGTCAAGGCTCAGGAAAAGGTACTACACACCTGTTATAAAACGTATCTGCAAACACTACTCCACCACAGATAAAGTAAAACGATATAACTATGGTAACTAACCAGAAGAAGCCCTCCTACGCCTAACTAATCGTGGCAGTTTAACAATATTCACATTTAGCATGAAGTGATATTAAGTGATATTTCTGCTTCATGATAAATCTTTTCTTCTGCTAGGCTCAAGAAGAAGATTACCCCGATGGAAATGACAGCGACAGCTCCGACGACTCTGGCTCCACATCAGGGCCAAACTTCAACTACATTCTCAACATGCCTCTGTGGTGCTTGACTAAAGAAAAGGTCGAAGAGCTACTAAAACAAAGAGATCACAAGGTATTTTTCATCCTTTTTTTTTTTTTTTTTTAAATCAACTGGTATCTGTACTAGATTTATCTTCTCATTCACCATCTCATCAGTCATAGCTGTGGTGTCACTAACCAAGTTGGCAGTATTTGTTTATTTGGTTATTTAAATAGGTATGAAAAAACATCACTAACTGAGTAAATTCATTGTGAAAAAGAACTACACTTAACATGTTGTTCATGAGAAATGTGTTTTAGATGTCTGATGGTTGAATGCGTTTACTTGTCCAGAGAAGTGAGCTTAATGATCTGCAGAAGAAATCCTCAGAAGATCTGTGGAAGGAAGACTTGGCAGTTTTTATTGAAGAGCTGGATGTAAGTTTTGGGCTCTTTGTCTGTTTTTGTTTTTGTCTCAATATCCAATGTTGCTGAACGACTTTCTACTATGTCATAATTCCAAAACCCAAACAGAATTATTTCATGGAGTGAAAAGAAAATTGTTGCATTTTGAGACGTGGGCCTTATTCATCTTTTATCCATATTAAACATCAGTATGGGCACAAACTTCAGGAAATGGTTGAATGTCACTGTAACTGCACAGCTAGAGATGTGCAAGTAATCAAACGTTATTCACCATTTGTATTTTGGCTCCCAAAACTCCCAAAAACAATTATCACACACATACATATGCTGAACGTATCGACTGGGTTTTAACCACTAAATGATTAATTTTATTATATGACTGACAACAAGTTTCACGTTTCAAGCCTGATGGCCGTTTTTCTGGTGCATCAAGGACCTAAAGCGTAGATGCTTTCTTACTTACATATTCACCAACATACTCACCTGCACATGAGGATGATTTTTTTGCATATCAGATGTTCTGAATAGATTCCAGTTTGCTGGTTTAAAGTGAGAGACACTCACTAGTTCCAGCACTTCGCCACGCATGGTGGCAGCGTGCTGCAGTAGCTCCAGTAAATTAGTAGCATTACGTATTTTCTGTGTGTGTGTTAGTTCAGTTTGAACACTGCATAAGGGAATTTCCTTTACTTCTGACATTTGCTTTTACCACCTAATATGATGAGTAGCCACACGAGTTGTTTACACGGGAGCAGCTGATTGAGATTTCAAAAGCCTACCAGATTCCCTCCTTGAGATCCCAGACGAGTTGAACAGAAGACACTGGATGTTGAGTAGGAGAGAGGAAGTTCAAACCCCTTCTTGTCCTGATTGTAAAGGGCAAACTAGAACAAAAGATTAAAACACTTTTTAAACATTGAACGCCCATATTTAGCTAATCAAACAAAGTTAATGAAAAAACAATGATTCCCACTTTTAAGGACTCAGGAGGGAATCTTACCTACTGATTACACGACATTGATAAAATATTCAGAGAACTTGTGCCAAATTGAACTCATCTGAGTGATCCAGAACATGAAACCATCAACTTATTTTTGATAGCATTGAGTTCTCTCAACTTAACAAAAAAACTAATTGGATGCACCTTTATTAGAAAATGAACTGGTTGGCGCCCTTGGTGGCATGCCAAATAACAAATCACCGGGACATGACGGCTTAAGACCTTTTGGTTCCTGGTTCGACTCCCGGGCCTTGCGGGAGTCTTCCAGTGTGGCGTTTGCATGTTCTCCCCGTGCTTGCGTGGGTTCTCTCTGGGAACTCCGGCTTCCTCCCACAGTCCTTAAAACATGTAGGGTAGGTCGATTGGTTTTTCTACATTTCACAAAGGTGTAGGTCTGAGTGCGAGCATGTGGTTGTTTGTCTATATATGTGGCCCGTGATGGACTGGTGACCTGTCAGGGATGTACCCCTGCCTCTCACCTGTAATGAGCTGGGTGGGATAAGCTCCAGCAGACCCCCGTGACCCTGAACAGGATTAAATGGGTATATAAAATGGATGGATGGATCAAGACCCTATACCATGCACCTTCAGCCACAGTGACCACCAAGGGAATTAGTTTAGTGTGTCCTGGGGCCCTTGCTGAAGACATGCGCCAGCATCTTGAGTGCCCATGGTCACCTGGAGTGGGGGGGCATTTTATCCCTTGACCTGTCCAGAATCAGGTCAAGTGTGTGTTCACTCCTGATGGTGGATTAGCTGTGTAAGGGGAGCTTCTAGCACCCCCAAACCCCTTTGGCCACCGAACTGTCCATCCCCTGTGTGCACCTAGAAATTCTGTCCGTAAAGGTTGTAAACAGTGTTGGTGACAAAGAGTTTTGTCCCATGGGTAGAGCAGCCCTGACAGACAGTCAGGGCTGCTCTACCCATGGGACAAAACTCTTTGTCCCATGGGTAGAGCAGCTCCTAAAAAAAAAAAAAAAAAAAAAAAAAAAAAAAGTGAATGTCATGATTAAGAGCTATCAGTGTCTGTACCCACTCGTAGTGTAAACGGGGGAAACGCTGGATTGGTATATGGCCAAAAGTACTCTCTCACCTGCTTTGACTCGCATATGAACTTAAGTGACATCCCATCACCCCACTGATGTGGTTCTCAGTCTCCTCTCTAATTCATCCCAATGGTGTTCTATCAGGTTGAGGTCAGGACTCTGTGCAGGCCAGTCAGGTTCATCCACACCAGACTCTGTCATCCAGGTCTTCATGGACCTTCTTTGTGCTCTGGTGCACAGTCATGTTGGATGAAGAAGGGTCCAGCTCCAAACTGTTCCCACAAAGTTGGGAGCTGGAATTATCCAAAAATTCTTGGTCTGCTGAAGCATTCAGAGTTCCTCTTACTGGAACTAAGGGGCCAAGTCCAGCTCCTGAAGAATAACCCCACACCATAATCCCCCCTCCACCAAACTTTACACTTGCAGTTGGACAAGTACCGTTGTCCTGGCAACCGCCAAACCCAGACTCGTCCATCAGATCACCAGATGGACGTCATTCATCACTCCAGAGAACACATCTCCACTGGTCCAGAGTCCAGTGGCAGCGTGTTTTACACCACTGCATCTGACACTGAAGTTTTGAGGTCTGTAGCAATTGACTCTGCAGAAAGTTGTTGACCTCTTCACACCATGCTCCTCAGCATCCGCTGACCTGCTCCATCAGTTTACGTGACCTACCACTTTGTGGCTGAGTTGCTGTCGTTCCCAAACACTTCCATGTTCTTATAATACAGCTGACAGTTGACTGGAATATTTAGGAGACAGGAAATTTCACAGCTGGATTTTTTTTTTTTTCTTCCCTTTCTTGTCAGTGTGGACATCGTGCACACGCTGTATGTACGATGCACCCCGAAATTAGTCTCTGCTTTTAACCCATCAACTAGTTCCACTAGTGAGCAGTGGGGCTGCTAGCAGGGCAGCGCCCCGAGGAGCAATTGGGAGTTAAGGGCCTTGCTCAGGGGCCCCCAGTGATTTACCGTTGTGGGCAGCCCTGGGCTTGAACCTGGGTCCTCCACGCCCTCCTCCAAGCCCACCACTGTAACCACTAGGCCACCACTCCCCTAGGCCTCCTGTGATAGGATTTGTCATCCTATCACAGTTTCACGCTGGAATTCACTGAACTCCTGAGAGTTCAGAACTCAATGTTCTTCAGAAGGTTAATTTCAGAAGCTCAGCATCCTCCTCTCCTGGCCCAGGTCAGGTCAGCTCAGGATGCTGGGTAAACCTTGAGCCACGACAATCCTCTAACATCTGAGCTTTTGTACCACTTAACCTACAGTATTTAAGTAATTCTCAAATGTAAACTGCTCTGATTGGTGCTCTCGTTTATGGCAGTAGCATGACGTAAGCGATTTAATCTGTTGTTATTTCAGAAGTGTGTTTTTTAAATCTACGTCTTTGTGTTTGTCAGAATGTGGAAGCTCAGGAGAGGGAGGAGCAGAGTTTAGGAAAGGCCATCAAGCTGCTGAAGGGTAAAGTGGGCAAACCAAAAGCGAAAAAGATAAACCTAGAGGAGACCATGCCTTCACCTTTTGGGCGCAGGGTGGAGCCTCCGACTCAGCCTATAAAATCAGATGCAGCCAAGAAACTGACCAAAAAGAAGAAGGTATGTTTTATATAAACGATGCACACTGAACCACCATTCCGAATGATTTCCACAAATGCAAATATACATATTTTTATAATGATAGATCCTCTTATTTTTAATTTGGCTCATTTTTTGATTTTGTAATTAAAATAGCAACGCAGCCAATTGGAAGAAATTAGAGACTTGAATGATTCTAACAGTGAACTGAAAGGTTGAAAACGTCGAGCATTGTCAAAGGTTATGTTGTGTTCTCAGAGTGACTCAGACACAGCAGTGAAGTTGGAGTTTGACGACGATGGTTTAGGTGGTGAGGGAGAAACTGGAGAAAACACTGCGGCCAAGCCCAAAGCTCCACGTGTCAAGAAAGAAAAGAGAGAGCCTGGTCAGTGCCTTTCATTCCACATATGTAGTTAGTTTCAGTTCTTTACTGTCATTAGCTCCTCGGTCTGAAATGAAAACTGCAGACAGCGAACAGTCAGGTAGTCTTGTCCACTGTGTTACAGGAGCTCCTCGAGTGAGAAAACCACCAGCACCCAAGGCTGCGTCTGCTAAGAAGGTGAAGAAGAGAAACCCCTGGTCTGATGATGAGTCCAAGTCAGACAGTGACTTGGAGAACAGTGAGCCCGTCATTCCCAGAGAGACCAAGTCTCAGAGGGCATCAGGTACAGAACTGTCTTGTAGGATTGGTAACATCTGTCCAGTTTTTGTATTGTTCATCAACTAAAAATCAGAAAAGCGTCTGTTACGGTTGCCTAAGTTAGCTTTGGTAAGGTCGGGGGGTTGCATGTTCTAGTTCTCAGTCTCTCATCCCCACAATTGACAAATGCGTGTCCTGTGCACCTCCTGTAATGGCCTTCTCCTCAAACATATCTTTATGGTACTTGGCCACACAGAAACATTGCTGAAGCACAGAGCTGCAGTGGACATCATGGCAGAAGAGAGGGACCTGATAGGACATCCAAGATTTACAGTCTAACTGTGACTTCTCCTCTGAGCCTAATGATCCCCCTTTAATAAACGCCGGTACCGTCTGAGGACAGCTCGCTCAGTCCTCACTACCAGCCACCTACTAATTTCAGCATTATGAAAATGGTGGCTACGTTTTGTTTACATTTGTGAATTTTAATAGTTTTTGTAAAAGGTTCCAGCAATGTAATGGCAAAGAAAAGTCGTGTCTTTTGACCTGCTGCCGTTTGTTGCACAGAGAAAAGGGGCGGGACCGGGGGTGAGTGGGTGGGGCCAAAACAGCTGACATGATTTTTATTTCCCCCTCCTTTTTGGTGCATCAGAATTCTTTATCATCTGCTGTTGGCATCAAAGAACTGAATAGCATGACTTGTAGTATTTCACTTTACAGTGGGCTCTGTCCAAGTGTCTGATGCAACCCAGCTGCAACAGAGTACAAGCAGCTGAATACCTGCAACAATACTCTGGTTGACGCAGACTCTGCTCTCACCTTTCAGCTTCCAAGCCAAAATACACATTTGACTTCTCTGAAGAAGAGGGGGAGGAGGAGGCAGACGAGGAGGAAAATGGAGACGATGATGTGGGCTCCACCTCTCCAGTGAGGTCACTGAAAGATGACTTTGGCTTTTCGTACTCCAAGGAACGCTACGATGACCATAATGACAATGAGGATGAGGACAACGAGGACTCTGACTCTTTACCCAAACAGAAGACCATGTAGGATTTCATTGTGGTGTGTTCAGTAGCTGCAGCTGAAGTACAGTTATTTATGTTAAAAGAATGCGTCTGCTTCTTTGAAGGTCTGCACCGGCATCTAAAAAGAGAGAGATGACGAGCACATTCTTATCCAAGTCGGTCTTCTCTGAAAAGAGCAATGACAGTGGTGAGTGTTGGTCCTGCGACAGTGTGGGGCGCTCTTATATTTCACTTACCTCTCCAGTTCTGCCCCCCAGTTTTCCTTTCATGGTATTTTCTAAATAGTGGCCCACATTTTCTGGTGTGTTTGGCTGTGATGTTGCTGCGTGATTCATGTTGATAATTTTCACTCCTTATGTGCTGGATGTTACAAGCTGCTCGTTTGTCTTTGCTACAACGTAAAGTTTCCCGAGGGGTCTTTCCGTTAACAAAATCAAATCTTCAATACATCTACAACATACAAGATGTCTGGGATTGTGAGGAAGTCTTTTTATTTTAATTTTATTTTTATAGCTCATGCAACTCCATCCTCCACATAAGCTTTTAAGCACAAAACCAGTTGGTGTTTTTTCTTTTCACAAGTCCCCTTTGTATTTAAGGTTAATATAGTTTGTACTTTTTAACTTAACTGTTTAGCAGTCATCCTCATACAAATAAATAAATTGCACAAGGACTGTAAGTCACCTTATAGAAATGAACTGATTTAAAAGCGGATTAACATTTGTCTTATTGTTGATGTCATTAGTGGAGATGATATTAAACATCTGTGCAGCAAAGCACAAATCCACAACCTTGTGTGTTAAAAGATCACCATCTCCACTGCACCATGCACGTCACATGTCTATCTGCTCTCGCTGGGTGCACGTTTAAAAACACTAAAAAAAGGTGCAGGTTATCCTTGTCAAGGCTTTCCTTCTTCACATTGGCAACATTATTAAAGTTTTAAACACAGAATTTGGATGCATAACGGCTGACACAAAGTACATCACAGTCAGCAGTTCATGTGCACATATAATGTAAAGATTCCAATCAACTGAAAATAACAAGTTTGATTTAAAGTTTAACCTCCGAAACGCATCTCCGTTGCAGCTACTCTTCATTGCATCATTGAGCAGACATTTAGATCCACATTTAGATGATCTGCTCGTCACTCGGATTGGCCTGGCGCTTCTGTGACGGTTCAGAAAATACTGCCGTTAACGCATGTTTGTTCTTCTTGTAGACGGGTCCAAGTCCGGCAGTGACGACGACAACTGCCCAATGTTCTCCACTAATTCCAGCAGCTCAGCATTTGAAAAAGCACCGACGGCAAAGAAAGGTGATGTTGCAGGGTGTCCAGCGAATGGCAGTTAAATGCAGCATGACAGCTGACAGCTGCGTTGTTGAATCAGCGATGCATGTGCACCATACCAGGAGATCATGTGTCACACCAGCGCCATCCGTAACGTGCACCCCTCAGACATGTAACATTGTGCAGGGGTAACGTAGAGTAAATGCTGCTCCTCACTGCAGCGTTCTTTTCCTTTTGCCTGCCACCCTTACCTCTTGTTCTGCAACCAGTATCCTACCTTTTAATCTTAACATTTAGCACCTTAACTACATAGTGAAAGAAAAGAATGAATACAAGAATACAAATGTCAACTACAGTTGACATTTAAGCCAATGTAGGTAAAAAACAAAAATAAAAAAACGTCTGACATTAGAGGCATTATAGATTATTGTGGTGAACAAAATAGAGCTGCCATAATTAAATATCACTCTAGGTAATGCAAGATGTGATCTATTTACTGAGCGGGGTTTTATTTTTAATACGTAGTGACCAAGAAGCCCTCGGATGCAACTCCCAAACCTAAGAAACCACCAGCACCAAAAGCAAAGAAACCAGATAAATCCATCTGGGACTCCGACTCTGACACGGGCTCCAAGAAGCCTGCACCAGCTCTCAAAGGTACAGCACGCCTTTCTTCAAAACTACGAATAAACACAAATACGCTGCTGTTGGTGAGTTTGTTGTTGTTGTCGTTGTAGTAGGCAAAGGCCGGGGGAGGAAGAGGAAGAGTTCTGCATCTGAAGAGGAGTACAGTCCAATGAAGAAGGCACCAAAACCTGCTGCTAGAGTGAGTATCTGTGTTTAACGAATCGGTCCAGCGGTAGTAGCGAGGTTTGAGGCGCTGCCTAGGTGGATAAGAAGGTAAGACGCCTGCAGGTGGCGGTGTTGTGGACCTCCGTCTTGTGATGGACAAGACTTTTGTTTTGGCACATTTTGACAGCTGATTTATTTATAAAATCCCCCGAAAGGGAGGTGTTGTCAGCATATTAATGTAAAATGTTTATATACTTTCATTTCAAAAAAGTTTGTACAAGTTTAGCAATTTATATTTCCTTTTTATTCCTATGTGTCCATGTAGTTGTCAAAATGAACAACTAAATGTGTGAAGTTCTGATGCCCAACAGGACAACGTGGAGGGTTTTTGTGGTGAAATGTGGAGCAAGAAGGTCATGAAGGTTCAATGTGTCTTCGTGGTTCCATAGGCAAAAGGAGAACGTGCCACATTTCTGTGGAAAATAAACGCGTTAGGACACAACCGAGGAAATGTGTGACACTGCTCCCCTACGCAGAGGGGCGGGGCTGTTGAGAAATGTTGGGACTGTTTTATCAGGGTTTCCCTGCACTTTCCGAGTGTGTACGCGTTAAAGGGAACCTCCCCTGAAGCCATTTAGCAGGTCGGTTTTGCTGCCGTCTCAACTTGTCCCGTTTAGTAAAGTTGTTTGCTGCTATATGAAGCACTTTGTAATATTGTTCAGAAACGTACTGCTTATTGTTTAAATAACAGAGTATAAAATCTGACGCGTTACTTTATTTGGGATTGTGGCACTTAGCGTTGGAAACGGCGCATCAAATCTGCCGTATCGTCAAACTGTTTTTCTGTGCAGAAGTCTCAGAAACCACCGTCCGACGATGAGGACGACAGCAACAGCCTGACGGCTGCGAGTGCCCCGTCCCGCGACCGGCCCGGCCGCGCCAGGAAGGAGGTGAAGTACTTCAATGAGACGGACAACGAGGAGGACGAGGAGGACGACGACATGTTTGACTGAGGCGCATCGCTCACCTTTAAATACACTTCACTTGTATGGAAGTTCCCCTTCTCCTCTGTCCTCGACTTTTGTACATTTATTGTTCATTTTTCTTTTCATTACTGGTGATGTTTAATGATTTTTAATGTGTAGGTGTTTTACACTTTTTATTATACATATACAGGTTTGTTTTTTTAATGCTCATTGAATTGTTCCGTATTTGTCCGAAGCAGCTTTTAGAAATTTAGAGCGTCGTTCTTTAGCACATTTTAACTGTTAAGATACTATGTAACTTTTTGAACATGAAGTTGAAAGTAAACGATGAAATGTCCAACGGCGTCCTGGTCTGACTGTTGTGTGACACGGAGACAACAAGCGGACGTTTTGTCAGGTGCTCCACTAAGTTAACGATGATGGGTGGTTCTAACGCTGCATCTCCATCAGTCAAGGTTCACCTCAGAGATGTCAAAAACAGACGCAGGCTAATACATGAATACATTTTGGGAGGAATACGTGCTTCCCAGATGATGGCAGTTACTTAGAGCGCTTTGCACACATTAACACGAGTGCTTGCAGGGTTGAACGAGAATATGCTGATCCCATTTTAAACTTTAGTGTTGCCCATCTTACTGTCTGCTGCAGCTGGAAACGGGAGCAGTGTGAGTGGCTACGGGTGAATTTATAACAGCGGAGGCACTAGTGAGAAGTAAAACCAAATCCATAATCAACAAACAGAATAGATTCTTTCTGTTTGGGCATTCAGCACGCCGTCTAGCTCAACTAGAATTGAAACCCCACCTGTATGTGTGAAGATAAACACCTCAGTAAGTACACGCAAGCGTTTTAAAATAAATATATTTTATTGTTTTGCCAGGACAGTTCAGGGTAAAGTTAAACAGTATATGAGCATAAAAGGCAAATGTAAATATACAAAGACAATGTTTGAAATGAAGAACCAAGGCTCATGTCTCCCAAGGTTGTACCTACCCTGCAGGACACCAGCTGGGGTTGATGGACAAATCTACGGTCCGCTGCTCCCTTCATCCCTCACTGCCAGTAAGGTGTAAATACGTCTATCTGGTATTAACGCAGCGAGGCAGCACTGCTTTTGGCTGCTGAGGAGTTCTCTCATACGGATGGAAAAGGTTTTGTGCTCATGAAGAACACCTTCAGTTCACAGTTGGTCCCCGCCGGATGTGAACTGAGGTTCACAGTCATGATTGATGTGTTTTCTACAGGGTTTGACTGATACGTGGGGCTCAGAAGTGTTTCATTTATTCGCGCTATGGTCGCATGTCTTCTGGGTTGTGCTCACGTCAACTTTTCATGACTCCACGTTGTTGCCGAGGGTGTGCTGGGGCTTCTTTGGCGTTTATTGAATAAAAAAAAGCACAATACTGATCTTCTTTTGTGCTCTGATTGTTTGCTGTTTAACTGTGTGGGCTACTTGGAGCTGAGCTTTTGTCGGAGCGTGGTTGCACTCCTGCAGCTCTAAAAACCTTTCCCAGCCATAACCTTTCCATGAATAGTAGTCATTTGAGTAAACGCTGTGGACCGAGGAGTATCGAGGGATGCGGGAAATGTGAGCGTAGAGATGACGCTGCAGCTGCAGTAGTGTTGGCTTCGTTAAGACCATTTCATTGAAAACAGGTGTTTAATGTGTCTGGACCATTATGATGACCATAAATGAGTTTATGTGTGTTACCAAAGAGCTGCATGGAACCGCACCAACTAGTGACCGAAAAAAGAGACAGATGTGGATCCAGACCATTAAAAGGACGGACTCGTGTCTCCAAGGACTGCGACAAAAACGCCAAAAGGCCTAACTGCTATCAGACTAGGAGGTGTGTGTGTGTGTGTGTGTGTGTGTGTGTGTGTGTGTGTGTGTGTGTGTGTGTGTGTGTGTGTGTGTGTGTGTGTGTGTGTGTGCTACATTTAAAATCGGGTTCTTTCTGAACAGTATCGGTGAACTACCAGGATTTTCAGCATGGTACCTGGTTAGCCAGCCACTGGTCCCGTTTAAACCCATCGTGGGTACCGTTTGTGATCCAAAAGGTTCCTACTTACCCAGGTAAACTAATGCTGCCAACACGGCGCGTTTCTGCCAAATAAGAAGGAAAAGAATGTGGCATAGTCGAAGCTTGATGAGGTCAGTGTCCCTGCACTTTGTATGTCATGTACATTACAGCAGCTGGACTAAAGTGGATGTGGAGGGCAAGTTGCTTTCACGACAGAGGAACATTTGTTTGGTCTCCTGCCCGGTCCTGCTCTGTCCTGTCCTGCCCGGTCCTGCTCTGTCCTGTCCGATCCTGCTCTGTCCTGCCCGGTCCTGCTCTGTCCTGCCCGGTCCTGCTCCGTCCTGCCCGGTCCTGCTCTGTACTGCTCGGTCCTGCTCTCTCCTGCCCGGTCCTGCTCGGTCCTGCTCTCTCCTGCCCGGTCCTGCTCTGTCCTGTCCTGTCCTGCCCGGTCCTGCTCGGTCCTGCTCTCTCCTGCCCGGTCCTGCCCGGTCCTGCTCTGTCCTGTCCTGTCCTGCCCGGTCCTGCTCTGTCCTGCCCGGTCCTGCTCTGTCCGGTCCTGCTCTGTACTGCTCTGTCCTGCCCGGTCCTGCCCGGTCCTGCTTGGCCCTGTCTTGTTTTGCGGTCTGTCATGGCTTTCTGGAGTCTCCTAGTTGCCTTTGCCACAGCACCATAAAGACACAGCAGATGACCTTCACTGCAGTCCAAAGAGTTCGGACGGGGGGCCGGGGGGATGTGACGCTTCCAAAAAGTAATCAAATACTCCTTCAAATCAGGTCAAATTGAAACGGATATTTTACATTGAGGGAGGTCTTTATGCTGTTTTAGAGATGTTTACAATTCTTCATCCAATAATGTTAATGAACAAGAAATGTGTCCATTGTGGCATGATGGATAGGCAACGTTAGTGTGAGGGACCTCAACCACAGTTTCCGACATGGTGTATGGAGTACCTCAGATGTTCAGCTGTCTGGAACTGTTCAAGTCTTCACTGCGACTCCACTCAGCTGTGAGTTTAAGAGTGACTTTAAGGGATGACGGTCGAATGATCTACGTTTTAACAACGCTCGTTTCTGTCGGTGGTGGGGTAACGTTGGGCTCTGATGCTGCATTCATGACTTCAACCAGTCTTTAGAGAACCTCCTACTCTGATGGGAAGTTAGGAGACCTGGGAAATCCCCTTTTGAACGGAGCGACACATACGTTGGGATGACACTCCTTCACACACTTTCAGTGTCCTCACGCGTATGGGACATTTGAGACGTCGGTGTGAAACCGGTCTAACACATCTAACATGTATCCATCTAGTCAAGACCACCATGGAGGTTTGACCTGTAAAGTCCAACCCAGCTGCAGACTTTCACTAACGTTGACTCGTGTTGGGACGGATGACGGACATCTCAAGAAAACTGCAATCTTACTTCAAAAGATATCTCTATGATATCATTCATCAACGCACGTTTCCACTACATTTTGAGGTTGTTTTTGTTCAGCGTGTTAGTCTTAAAACCACAAGAGAATGTTGCATACAGTAAAACCTAAAGACGTTTTACAAACCGCAGACTCGAGCCAAGAATGCTCTGTCACTGCACATCTCACACTGAACATTTATTCATGTAGAAATGTTGCTTATTGTACTGTTTGCTGGCATTTGATTCTAACCATATCTGATCAATTTAATATACATTGTTTAAAACCCTATACCGGTCACACCCGTGACACCCGGCTCTGATTGGTTGATGACAGCCGACCGGCTTCCTGGCCGAGGAGGAAGGAAGCAGCTCTGCTACGTCTGATATCTGGCGCTGAGGCCACTTGGTTGTCCATGTCTTCGTTTGTGTGACCTGGACGTTCCGCTCAGCTCACCATGTTCCACTTTTTTGGATGGGTTGACTTTTCTAAGGACAAATAACAAAACGTTGTTTCCACAGAGCTGCCAAGTGGACTGCAAAGCACACACCATTTATATAACATCTCTGCAATGAGCTAGATAGTAGAGCATTACAGTTACGTCGGTACAACATTCAACAGAACGGAACAGAGTAATTCAGCATTGTGAAGTTTCCGAGAGGAAAACGTAACGGTCCCTGCTGCGTCTACATGCCACAGTCTGGCCGACGCTTTAGGGGTGCGCGTGGACATTCTTCAGCTGTGAAGGTTTCCATCATAAAGAAACGTAAAAAAACACGGATGTGGCTCCCTTCGTCTCTCACCAGGAGAACAAGACGGAGAGAGCCAAGGGAGAAGTTTCCTCTGTTACACTGAAATAGATGTAAATACTCCAAAACATTGCATGTCATTCTTTGTTATTCACATTCAAACATGCTACAAAAAACAAAAAAAACCAACATTAAACAGCTCTGACTTCCCTCATGATATGTACTGTATTTCTGAGTGGGGATGGGATGCAGATGGGCCTTTGTTGATATCTTTGAGGACCAGAACCTGCACTACCACAAAGGAGTTCCTCTTGCTTTGCTGTTTGTGATTCATTTGTAGAGGTAGACTGACCCAGGTTACAGTTTTGGGCAACGCAGGACTATTTATATGTAAAAGCATTTGTGCAAAACAGCAGAAATCTCAGATAAATTACATTTTTAAACCAAAGTTTGAATTGTCTCTTTTATTCTAAGAACTATGTTGTAAAATAAGATAAAATATCATCCCAAAGTCAAGAATAAAGCATCTACAGTTCAGTCACAAGTGAATAAACTCCATCTAGTGTCCAAAATGACTCGTCACTCCCAGCAGGGAACTGAGATATTCTAGATTGTCTTCAGTTTGCAGCATCACTGAAACAAGAGATGCTGATGAGCTCACTGTGGTAAAAAGATTAAAGAAAGAATCAGAGCGCAGTAAACTCTGACCATGAAGACGGGAACGATGCGTTCTTCCTTCACTGTCACATTGCCCATGCTGCGTCACCCTGTACCATCACAAACGTGGTTTTCAAACTGTTTTTGCTTTGTTGAGCAAATTCAAAAATATCTGCTTCATAATCATCAATTAATTAATCATTACCACAAACTGAGTCATGTGATCCTACCTGCTGAATCATTTCTGAGCTGTGGTGATAATCGAGTCTGTCAGGAGTACGAACGCGGCCTTTGATGGACCCTGCCTTTGGACCGGCTCCAGCAGAACCCTGAACCGGGCCGAAGCGGTTCTGGATCATGGATGGCTGGAGGGACATGGGCACCCCTGCTAAGCTGCTTGGTACCAATTTTCTCTTCTTTGTAACTTGGCGTGTTATCAGATGGACTTTGCCCCTCCTGCTGTTAGCCCTTAGTGTTACTACGACAACCCTGTTTTAGAATAAAGATTCAATACGTTTAAGTGCTAAAGTCTGTTTGTCCCTGTGGTGAGTGAACTACTGCTGATCAGCATAAGAAGACTCGGACATGGGTAGTGAAGGATCTGGGCTCTAAAGAGGACACAACAACGTGCGTTTTCATGCTCAGCATCAGATGTAAACCTCAGCCGTTATAATCTCAGCGGGACCTCCTGGACTGGCGTGAAACACTCGCCACCTCGCCGTCACTCACATTTACAGCTCATTTGGATCAGCTAGTCAAAAAGAGCATTTACGAGATTAACGGCCTATGACAAGTGGCATGTTATCTGGAATCTCCTTTTGCATCATTAAGTATAGTTTACACTGTCAAGTCTTAAAAGCAAGGCGAATGGTCAGAGTGGACCTGCAGACGCTGATCCGCAGTGTGCTTTCTGCATTAGTGTACAATCGTCCCGACCCATGTGGCTGGGTCTTTAGTTTGCTTTAGGGTTGCATTTTCCCTGTTTCTCTGTTTCAATCAAGACACTTCTGAAATAAGAGGAAAGTGGGATGTCGAGCTCCGTTCATAAGGCCATAACAGAGCTCGAGAGCGCTCGGTAGTATTATGCTGTTAGCGGTAGATACACACTCATTAGACTGGCACTCGATTAAAGGACTGCAGGCGCCGATCGGACTCAACAACAGTTATAATACACTTGTAATCACCAAGGTAGCATTAAGACTGGGTCACCGCAGCAAGCGTGACCTTTTCTAAAATAGTAAAATACTCCTGATTAATTACATACTAGTGAACTGAACGATACCAACAGTGATCACGTTCTGTATATAACACGCTCTCTGATATAGAAAGCTGTTTACATTTGCTTGGTTCATGGACATCATTTTAATATTAATAAAGACTCGTGGGCCAGTTTCTGTCAACGCAGCAAAGCTTTGCAGCACCCACACAGATTTGGCATGTTTAATGCTGGATGTCCTTCCTGATGCAACTCTGCAAGCAAAGGAACATCAGCTGTGACTCAAAACGAGGACCTTGTGACTGGAGGACCTTTTAAATGGGACGAGCTTCTGAGGGGGAGGAGCCGCTGGCTGGGAGAAGTTTCTGACTGGGAGGAGCTAAAGAATGGAAGAACCTTTTGATTGGGAGGAGCTTCAGACTGGGAGGATTTGTTGATGGAGAGGAGCTTCACACAGGGAGGAGCTTCAGACAAGGAGAACCGTTTGACTTTTTGAGGACTTGTTGATGGGGAGGAGCTTCAGACTGGGAGGAGCTTCAGACTGGGAGGAGCTTCAGACTGGGAGAACCTTTTGACTAGGAGGAGCTTCAGACTGGGAGGAGCTTCAGACTGGGAGGAGCTTCACACTGGGAGAACCTTTTGACTGGGAGGAGCTTTGGACTAGGAGGACTTGTTGATGGGGAGGAGCTTCAGACTGGGAGGAGCTTCAGACTGGGAGAACCTTTTGACTGGGAGGAGCTTCAGACTGGGAGGACTTGTTGATGGGGAGGAGCTTCACACTGGGAGGAGCTTCACACTGGGATGAGCTTCATACTGGGAAGACCCATTGACTGAAGGAGCTTCAGACTGGGAGGACTTGTTGATGGGGAGGAGCTTCAGACTGGGAGAACCTTTTGACTGGGAGGAGCTTCAGACTGGGAGGATTTGTTGATGGGGAGGAGCTTCAGACTGGGTGGAGCTTCAGACTGGGAGAACCTTTTGACTGGGAGGAGCTTCAGACTGGGAGGACTTGTTGATGGGGAGGAGCTTCACACTGGGAGGAGCTTCACACTGGGAGGAGCTTCACACTGGGAGGAGCTTCACACTGGGAGGAGCTTCACACTGGGAAGACCCATTGACTGAAGGAGCTTCAGACTGGGAGGACTTGTTGATGGGGAGGAGCTTCAGACTGGGAGAACCTTTTGACTGGGAGGAGCTTCAGACTAGGAGGAGCTTCAGACTGGGAGAACTTTCTGACTGGGAGGAGCTTCAGACTGGGAGGACTTGTTGATGGGGAGGAGCTTCACACTGAGAGGACCTTCACACTGGGAGGAGCTTCAGACTGGGAAGACCCATTGACTGAAGGAGCTTCAGACTGGGAGGACTTGTTGATGGGGAGGAGCTTCAGACTGGGAGAACCTTTTGACTGGGAGGAGCTTCAGACTGGGAGGACTTGTTGATGGGGAGGAGCTTCAGACTGGGACGAGCTTCAGACTGGGAGAACCTTTTGACTGGGAGGAGCTTCAGACTGGGAGGACTTGTTGATGGGGAGGAGCTTCACACTGGGAGGAGCTTCACACTGGGAAGACCCATTGACTGAAGGAGCTTCAGACTGGGAGGACTTGTTGATGGGGAGGAGCTTCAGACTGGGAGAACCTGTTGACTGGGAGGAGCTTCAGACTAGGAGGAGCTTCAGACTGGGAGAACTTTCTGACTTGGAGGAGCTTCAGACTGGGAGGACTTGTTGATGCGGAGGAGCTTCACACTGAGAGGACCTTCACACTGGGAGGAGCTTCAGACTGGGAAGACCCATTGACTGAAGGAGCTTCAGACTGGGAGGACTTGTTGATGGGGAGGAGCTTCAGACTGGGAGAACCTTTTGACTGGGAGGAGCTTCAGACTGGGAGGACTTGTTGATGGGGAGAAGCTTCAGACTGGGACGAGCTTCAGACTGGGAGAACCTTTTCACTGGGAGGAGCTTCAGACTGGGAGGACTTGTTGATGGGGAGGAGCTTCACACTGGGAGGAGCTTCAGACTGGGAGGAGCTTCAGACTGGGAAGACCCATTGACTGAAGGAGCTTCAGACTGGGAGGAGCTTCAGAATGGGAGAACCTCATGACTCTGAGGAGCTTCATAATGAAATACCTTCTGACTGTGAGGAGCTTCAGACTGGGAAGACCCATTGATGGGGAGGAGCTTCAGACTGGGAGGAGCTTCAGACTGGAAGGACCTTTTGATGGGGAGGAGCTTCAGGCTGAGGGGAGCTTCAGAATGGGAGAACCTTATGACTGGGAGGAGCTTCATAATGAAATACCTTCAGAGTGGGAGGAGCTTCAGACTGGGAGGACCTTTTGATGGAAGGAGCTTCAGACTGGGAGGAGCTTCAGAGTGGGAGGACCTTTTGACTGGGAGGAGCTTCATAATGAATTACCTTCTGACTGGGAGGAGCTTCAGACTGGGAAGACCCATTGATGGGGAGGAGCTTCAGACTGGTAGGAGCTTCAGACTGGAAAGACCTTTTGATGGGGAGGAGCTTCAGGCTGAGGGGAGCTTCAGAATGGGAGAACCTTATGACTGGGAGGAGCTTCATAATGAAATACCTTCAGAGTGGGAGGAGCTTCAGACTGGGAGGACCTTTTGATGGAAGGAGCTTCAGACTGGAAGGAGCTTCAGACTGGGAGGACCTTTTGATGGGAAGAAGCTCCAGACAAGGAGGACATCTTGACTGGGAGGAGCTTTGCACTGGGGGGACCTTTTGTCTGGGAGGGGCTTCAGACTGGGAGGTCTTTCTGTCTTGGAGGACCTCCTTATTAGCTGGAGCTTCAGACTGAGATGACCTATTGCCTGGGAGGAGCTTCAGATAGCGAGGACCTTTTGCTGGGAGGTGCTTCAGACTGGGAGGACTTTTTGTCTGGAAGGAGCATGTGACTGGGAGGTCCTTTGCATTGGGGCTAACATCAGACTGGGAGGACTTTCTAACTGGGAGGACCTTCTGACTGGCTAGAGCTTCAGACTGGAAGGACCTTTTGTCTGGGAGGAACTTCAGCCTGACTGGGAGGAGCTTCAGACTGAGACGAGCTTTAGAGTGGGATGACCTTTTGAATGGGAGGAGCTTCAGAATGGGAGGAGCTTTAGACTGAGATGAGTTTCAGACTGGGAGGTGCTTCAGCCTGGGAGGACTTTCTGACTGGGAGGACCTTTTGACTGGGAGGAGCTTCAGACTGGGATGACATTTTTTTGTCTGGGAGGAGCATGTGACTGGGAGGTCCTTCGCATTGGGGGTAACATCAGACTGGGAGGACTTTAGAGTGGGAGGACCTTCTGACTGGCTAGAGCTGCAGACTGGAAGGAACTTTTGTCTGGGAGGAGCTTCAGACTGGAAGGACCTTTTGTCTGGGAGGAGCTCCAGCCTGAGACAAGTTTCAGACTGAGAGGAGCTTCACACTGGGAGGAGCTTTAGAGTGGGAGGAGCTTCAGACTGAGAGGAGCTTTAGAGTGGGAGAACCTTTTGAATGGGAAGAACTTCAGACTTGGAGGACCAATTGCCTGGGAGGAGCTTTAGAATGGGAGGAGCTTAAGACTGAGATAATTTTCAGACTGGGAGGACTTTCTGACTGGGAGGAACTTTAGAGTGGGAGGACCTTTTGACTGGGAGGAGCTTCAGATAGCGAGGACCTTTTGCTGGGAGGACCTTCAGACTGGGATGACATTTTTTGTCTGGGAGGAGGATGTGACTGGGAGGTCCTTCGCATTGGGGGTAACATCAGACTGGGAGGACCTTCTGACTGGCTAGAGCTGCAGACTGGAAGGACCTTATATCTGGGAGGAGCTTCAGCCTGACTGGGAGGAGCTTCAGACTGGGGGCAACTTTAGAGTGTGAAGAAGACTTCTGTCTTTTTTCCAGAATTGCCTCTCTGCTGTTCTGAAGACAGAAAATGTGGACACATTTCCTTCATTTAATTTGATATCATTTTCATTTTCCTCTTAGTAGAAAAATCATGTTGGTGTAAATTATATAACAGATCATAAATCCAAACAGAATAATGTAATTTCTAATGTGAGTGGTATACGTGGAAACATTTTTGGAATTTTCGCACTAAAGTACTATTTTTGGGCAACCAAATTTCAATTTTTTTTTATTTTATTCTTTTTATCATCACGTTTGATAGTAATTGCATTTGCTGCTGCTGCTGTAGAGTGGAGACAGTCCTGGTATACTTGAAATCAAATCAATCAGATCATGTTCTTCCATGTGGAGACTAGAAAGTGAAACGGATGCAGTCTGATGAGTGTGTATCGAAGGCTTCTGCTGCTGAGCCTCTCTCCTTGAGGAAACAGCTGGACAGACTGTGCTGTAGATATGGAGAGAAGCTTTGCATCCTGGTGGTGTGGATGTACACCAGTCATGTACAGGCATGAACCAGTAAGTGTTCTAAAAGACAACAAAACAACAAAAAAACAAAGAAAACATTTTAAATATAAGAACAAATATAAAATTTTTGACTTCCATAATGTCTATGTGCAATAACATTCTAGATAACAAGTTGAAGGACTTAGAATTAGTCCTATTTTAAACCTTGATGCATCATCTCAAAGGTAATATTAGAGACAATGAAAAAAGCACCACAAAATTCATCATAAAAACAAAGAACAAACCATACAGTGATATATATATATATACAGAATGTATGAATGCCAACATTACGAGAGCTGAAAAGAGATGATTGAGAAACTGAGGGAGAGAAAGTGAAACCACTTAGCAGACTCCCATCATGCAGATTTCATTTTACACAGGAGACCTGAGAGGTGTCGTCTCTGGCGGGTGTCGGGGGTCGCGCCCTTCCTGTACGTCCTGGTCACAGAGACAGCACGCCAAATAGGAGCTCAACTGACCTTCTACACAAAGCACTGATCCTTTGAGGCCTCCGTGTCGTCAAAACACTTTGAGTAGAGAGAGGAAACTAGAATGAAGATTTAAAGTTAACGTCATACCAAGCAAAGGAATAAGGAAGTAAGGGAGTTATAGGGGCAAGCACTTAGTCAGCTGTTCTTTTTTGTGCAAATAAACGTCAAAGAGTTTCAGAGGCACCTGTGGGCACCTCTTAGGGCTTGTTGCTGGACAGCGGGGCTGTTTCTTCTTCATTGTCCACGGACTCCGCGGTGTCCTTGGTGGGGCTGGGGGGGCTGCCTGGGCTCCCCCCCGCCTCTGCTGAGGTGCTGCTGCTGCTCTGGCCATCTTGGCCCTCTGAGTTCTCCAGCATCTCCTGAATAAGAGGCGGCATTGAACCTGGAATCTCCATCTTCAAAGAAATGACCCGCTCGGCTCCTGTAGGACAACAAACACCAAAAACGGTTCAGAATGTGAGTTTTCATCATTTGCTTTACTTGCTTTATAACTACTGAAACACATCTCATTAAGACACTCTTTTTTTCACTTTTTTATGTAAAACCTGAATGATGTTTGGAAAGAACCTCCAAACGTCCTTTCTTTCTATTCAAAACATGCAATAAAAACAAATTTAGAGCTCTAAAATGAAGCTTTTTATAATAAAATGTTGCATTTGTTTTACAACATTCTTAAAAAATGTCTTGTGTCTTAAAAGAATGAAATATAGCTGAATTACATCAAGACCAAATGTTTAAAAACAAAACACATTTTTTTCCTTAGAAATTAACTATCACATTCACATGTTTTGCACCTAATTCATATCAAATCTGTTTAAGTCAAATGTTTTCCACAATTTATTTTCGTAAGTCTGGTGGGCCTGGGCGTGGAGGACCCAGGTTCAAGCAGGGCTGGCCACCATGGTAAATCACTGGGGGCCCCTGAGCAAGGCCCTTAACTCCCAATTGCTCCCCGGGCGCTGGTTCTAGCAGCCCACCAGGTCCAATTTCGGTGTGCATCGTACATACATCGTGTGCACGATGCCCATACTGACAAGAAAAAAAAAAATGTCTGTGACATGTTTGGTCAAAATACCAGTCATGTACATTAGATCCCTCTGTGGAGGGATGTAATGTGTGGAGGGACATCAACATCTGTACAGAGACGTGTGTGGAGAGGACTTGGACCCAGCAGTGAGGGACCGTGACCTGACCGGGTTCATCCCAAAGATCCTGCCAGCTCACAATGTGAAGTGACGTCAAAGACAGATGAGATGCAACCTGACTGAAGTGCTCTGGAAAACATCAGATCCATATCTGATTTAGATCCACTTATGAATGTGACTCAGATCCAGTTTGAGCTGTTCAAACAGCAAAAAAAATAAAATAAATAAATTTAAAAAATCTGTTTCGGTAACTTTCGGTAACCAGCCTTAGTCTTGGACTTTTCAGTTGGTCCTTAAACCATAAAACCTTTTACACTTTACATGCTGTTTCAAAACTAAAAGCAAACTAACTTATTGCTGTTCTAGTTTTAAGCTCACAAACTTTTAAGATGTTTAATTCTCTAAAATCCTGTTTTTTATGGGCACTATGCCTTCGTTTTACAGTGACAGACCGTGAGGCAAAGAAAAGAAAGGAACAGCATGTGGGAAGACTTCAACCCGAGCCAGCTGCAGCGGGAGAACCTTCAGTTGCCACGGAGGGACCACCTACTCATCCAGTTGAGCTGGCCAGCTTCCCTCTCCATGAATGTTTTCAGGAATAACCCCTGCACCTGCACAAATCTGAGCCTTCTTGTCTTAAACTTGTTCCCACCTTTAGCACTGATGCTGCGTAGATCTGTGATCTTCATCAGGGTTTTCGGGAACATGTGAGGTTTGCTGGGCCGACGCTTCCTCACATAGATCTTCAGAGCTTCCAGCAGTGGCTCCTGGAGCTGGTCCACCTTGGAGGGTTCCTCCAGATCTTGACGGTCTGTTATGCACATGCAGGCAAAGCACTTCAGACTTGCAGGTGATTAATGACTAATTGATGTCTTATCTGATGTAGACGCTGGAGGATAATACACATATCACAGTGTGAAGAAAACCGTTTATGACATTAGGTTAACTCAATTTTTGTAGAAGAAAGATTTGATTGAAGTTTACAATTAGAACGTAACATGCATAACTTAATCATCTCTTTTTTTTATCCTGATGCCCTCATCACCCTTTTCCGTTGCTGCGGAGTCAGCAATCTCCTCGGTTTAATGCAGAATTAATATGGCCCCTGTGAAACACAATAATCTTTTTTCCATGATCACAGGATGTGTCCTCAGAATGACTGTTTAAGGAATTAAAGTAAAAAACCCTGCAGCTGTGCGCGTTCAAGTGTGTCCGCCCGACACGAAGGAGTTTGTCATGCCTCGGATAACTTGGAAAACAGCATTTTCACTGTGGTGGTTGTTCAAGTTTTCCAGCAATGCTGTAACATACTTGTCAGCTGTTTTTCCTCGTCTTCTTATTTAACGGAATAGCGCTGCGGCTCTGACAGCAACCTATGGCCGACCCGGTTTCAGGCTGAACGCTGGCTTCCTCTCGTCCCAAACTGGGATACTGGGATACTGACTGGAACCAGTCAGGGTGAAACTGAATGAATCTACATGGGCTGAACGGAGAGCAGTGGAACATAGTTTCCTGATTCATTTCTGACACATTTTGGCTCACAAAAAAGAATTTGACAGATGTGGCCAAATTTATTCCAGACGGCCGTTTCTGGAAGTGCTGTTGAGTCCATGCAGGGATCTCCACGGTGGAATCGTTCTTTTATCTGGGGCTACGTGAACATCAAGGGTATCCAGTACTGATTATAAGCCTTATTGCATGAACACCAAGATTTCCTCAGATTATTGTGTACTGTAGATGATAAAATGTTCAAATTCTCACAATGTTACACAGAGAAAAATTATTTGACAGTTTTTTTGCAAAGCGAAGGAGACTGCCTCGCCAAGAGGCTTTTTTAATACCAAATCAAGCTACTTACCTGTTGAGAATGAACCTAATTCGTTTCCAGATATACGATAAAAGGTATTTCTTTTTGCACCATTTACTTATTCAGTATTTTGTTCCCAATTACAACTTTTTTTTAGAAGATTTCTGCCACAAAATCTCAAAGCTACGATAGTCAGCAGTATAACTCATTATTCAGTTCAGCCAAAGGTGGTTAGGTTGCATTTAAAAATACTATTACTCTTACTACTGCTACTACTGTGGGCCCTCCTGCTATAACGATGGAACCTTGGCTCTGTTGTTCTGCTAACAGCTCATATTCCACATGTAATGAACGATGCATGCAGGCGCTTTTTGTGGAGTTATGCTCATATTCTCCTGTCCTGCTGCAGCAGCCCCCAACCACCCCCTGACTAACAGGCCAGCACTATTCCAGTTTGCCCACCTCCAGAGATGAGGCAGATGGCACTGAGAAGGCCCGTCTCTGTGTCGTCCATTTCGATGGGTAGAAGCTGGTTGGCAAACGTGAACACCAAATCAGTGAGTGGGCCGAAGCCAGCATTGTGCATCTGTGTCCGGTTGAGGGTCAGTCCATCTGAAAAGGTCATTGTGTCCTGGTCCGGTGTGTACCTAGTACAGATGCGCAGGATCTGGCAGAGTGGCAGAGAAGGCAGAAACACGGTCAGTTCTGTTGTTCTGCTTTTCCTTTACATGTTTTAAGAAGGGGACATGTTATTGGTCCAAAACAACAACACAGTGACTCCACTGTGGGTATCTGAAGTGACTTAGACTTAAACTCAAATGAAAAATCCATCCGTTTCTGCTTTTTCTACTGCATCACTTTGAAAATGGTGTGAAAATAATTGTGTGTAAAAAGAAAGATGTTTATTCTGTAACAAAATTATCCAGCTCCACATTTTGGTTTACACCTATAATCTATGTTTTGTGTGTATATGTGTATGTATATACATATATATATATATATATATATATATATATATATATATATATATATATATATATATATATATATATATACATATATATATATTCATTCAGTATTTAACAATCCAAGGTCGACTGTACCAATATGATTTAACAGGTTTCATATAAGTAAACACAGAAATGGCAGAGATGCACTCATAGAGGAAAACCTTTGTGTCGCCATGATGCACTACATACGTGGATTTACCTGTGTGTGTGTGTGTGTGTGTGTGTGTGTGTGTGTGTGTTGTATGTATACACCAGATGAAACAACTGATCGTGAACGAGCCGACAGATGCCTTTGAAGCCGTGAGAGTGGGCTGGTTCTGACAGTGATTGGCAGGAATGTTTGCGACATGAAACAGAATAAAACATGGTTACTGGTGGCGACTGGAGGCGGCTGGCCAGGCCTGCGCCTCGGCGCTCACACACAAAGACAGACACGTAGTGTTTGATCTCTCCTCTGATACTCCCTCACCAAGTCCTTGTGCACAATATCTGTGCCTTTCACCATAAAAAAGAACTAGTGAGCAGATGATGATGGCTGAGCAACAGCCAGGAAGTCATCACAGATGGCCTTACACTTCTCACCTCTGTGTCCCTGGGAGTTCGTTTGACTGCTCGGTCCCATCTGACAAGTCTGATTTGAACCGTACAAAGTCACAAAGCCGCCACGCGGCCCTGTCACTGAACCTGACACACTAAAACATTATTCTAATTCGAAACACTGGATTCTGTTTGGGGGGCAGCACGGTGGCTTAGTGGTTAGCACTGTTGCCTCACAGCAAGAAGGTTCCCGGTTCAATTCCCGGCCCGGTGGGTCTTTCTGTGTGGAGTTTGCATGTTCTCCCCGTGCTTGCGTGGGTTTCCTCCGGGTACTCCGGCTTCCTCCCACAGTCCAAAAACATGCAGGGTAGGTTAATTGATCATCCTAAAATTCTCCCTAGGTGTGCATGTGAGTGTGATTGGTTGTTTGTATGTGGCCCTGGATGGACTGGCGACCTGTCCAGGGTGTACCCCTGCCTTTCGCCTGATATGCGTCGGGATAGGCTCCGACAGACCCCCGTGACCCGGAAACGGATGAAGCGGGTACAGATAATGGATGGATGGATTCTGTTTGTATGGCCAGTAAATTCCTGTCTATCTGTCTGTCTGTCTGTCTGTCTGTCTGTCTGTGTGTCTGTCTATCTATCTGTCTATCATTGTAAAGTCACCAGCAGGTTTTAGGTTTAAACACCTGAGCAGTGCCGCTATCTGGCTGCAGTACACAAAATAAAAATAGATAAATAAACAAGTAAATACAAAAAAAGGGAGAGCAGTTTGACGTATAATTAGGCGGTCTTCGACAGGGTAAAAAATAAGAAAGTAAATTGTCCAGATATTGTTGTTTAAAGTGAGCAGTCAGACCGCGGGCAGGGATAGTTCCTTTACTACACAATTCAGATCTGAGTCAAACCTTCTGCAAGCCGGCAAGTTAACATTAATTTGGAAAACAAGCTTTTGGAAAAGCTTGCACCTCCTCTGGTGTTTTGAAAATCATGCTTTCTCCTTCAAATGGACTCTAATCTGAAGAGTAAGCAAAATTGTGCTTTGTACTTTTCTTTGTGTAACTTGTACTCCTCTTTGGTAAAGAAAGTGTAACTTGTACTCTTCTTTGGTAAAGAAAGTGTAACTTGTACTCTTCTTTGGTAAAGAAAGTGTAACTTGTACTCTTCTTTGGTAAAGAAAGTGTAACTTGTACTCTTCTTTGGTAAAGAAAGTGTTACTTTTACTCCTCTTTGGTAAAGAAAGTGTAACTTGTACTCTTCTTTGGTAAAGAAAGTGTAACTTGTACTCTTCTTTGGTAAAGAAAGTGTAACTTGTACTATTCTTTGGTAAAGAAAGTGTAACTTGTACTCTTCTTTGGTAAAGAAAGTGTTACTTTTACTCCTCTTTGGTAAAGAAAGTGTAACTTGTACTCCTCTTTGGTAAAGAAAGTGTAACTTGTACTCCTCTTTGGTAAAGAAAGTGTAACTTGTACTCCTCTTTGGTAAAGAAAGTGTAACTTGTACTCTTCTTTGGTAAAGAAAGTGTAACTTGTACTCTTCTTTGGTAAAGAAAGTGTAACTTGTACTATTCTTTGGTAAAGAAAGTGTAACTTGTACTCTTCTTTGGTAAAGAAAGTGTTACTTTTACTCCTCTTTGGTAAAGAAAGTGTAACTTGTACTCCTCTTTGGTAAAGAAAGTGTAATTTGTACTCTTCTTTGGTAAAGAAAGTGTAACTTGTACTCTTCTTTGGTAAAGAAAGTGTAACTTGTACTCTTCTTTGGTAAAGAAAGTGTTACTTTTACTCCTCTTTGGTCTGCTGTGGGCAGGAAGGAGCTCTTGTAGTAGATCTGAAGAACCTCTGACTGAGGACACTGTTGCTGAATCACTGTGTTGAATCAGCAACAGTGTCCATGATCTTCTTCATTTTATGAAGTATCATCCTTCCCATAATCCAGAGGCTTAGAACAGTCCCCAGAAAAGATCCTCCTGTCTTTATCATTTTGTTCAAGTTTTTTAAGTCACTGGCTCTGAGAGAATTCTGCAGATGTGATTGAACTGTCCACAACAGACTTATGTAAGAAGTAACGCATGCTCTGTCCTCTTATTAACAGCATCAGTGTTGTATTTCCTGTCAAGGTGAACGCTGAGGTATTTATACAAGTGTAAAAAAAACAACTTTTTTTTACTTGTGCAGTTTCAGGAATAACATTTATTCCGTTTTTCTCAGGCATCAAAGCGGCTAGAACCAAATACTGCATTTCCTTGTGATCCTGTGCATTCCTCTCCTATCTAACATCTAAATATTGTGTCACAAGGCCACTATAAAGATGAAATTGTCAGTAAAGAAGATATAGATGTGGCTTTTTCACAAATTGATGAAATCTTTAGAGGCATTTAGAGGGAAGCGTTATAGCAGCCAGTTTTAGGGCGTGGAGTGAGCCGCACTTTATTCCAGCTGCCTCTTCAGATGGATGTGTCTCTTTTGAGATCGTTTGGACAGTTTTGCAATTCCATACAAGTATAAATTTGAATACAAATTAGACTCAAAGGTAAAACTGTCAACTGACTTTGGAGGAGAAGGACATACAAATACCACCTTTAGTTTTATGAAAAAAATTTGTTTCATTGAAAGGATACCGTCTAAAATGTGTAATTATGTTTGCCAGGCTAACGAGGATTGGGACCATCTGGCTTATGGTACCCGTGCAGTTCAAAAGCCAGCAGTCATGGTATTGGGGGTATAGTGCACATGCAATGAGTAACTTGCACATCTGTGAAAGTCCCATTAATGCTGAATGATATAGACATTGTTTTTAGGAACATATGCTGCCATCCAGTTAAGCCTGTTTTTTTTAAATAGAAAGCTTTACTTACTTCAGCAATATCAAGCACTGCTCTGCACAATCATATATGTGCAAAAAATGTATTGTAATATCATATAAGCATATTTCTCCCAAAGATGTTTTCTGCCTTGCAAATGTGACTTCTTAGCTATAGTGCATAACATTTGGGGGTATTTATTTGGAGAAATCCAATATTATATTAGTAACTTGATTTGTATTTTTTTGTTTAGAATAACAGATTTATCAGGAACTGTTTAGTATAGTATACAATCTGAGAATGTTAACACGTTTTCACTTTCTGTTTTGCACCTGATAGTAAATTTATATCTGCGCTTGTCCTGTTGGATCTGCTGCAGTTGATACAAATGATCAATGACCATCACAAATTAACATTTTACTACAGACTACAGACAGAAGCATGTTATTGGGATTAAAGGTACTGCATTAGACTGAGTGAAGTCATATTTATCTGTTAACATAACATTTGTTAACATGCATGAGGTCTTCTTGACGTACCAGACTTAGCCACGGAGTTGCACAGAGTTCAGTGCTTGGACCAATTCTTTTCACTTTATATTTATTTCCATTGGGTAATATTTTTCTGGGATGGACTGGGGACCTGTTTAGGGTGGACCCCTGCCTTTCACCTGTATTGAACTGGGTTAAGCTTCAGCAGACCCCTGTGACCCCATATAGGTTTAAGGGGGTATAGAAAATGAATGGACGGGGTAATATTTTTAGATGGCATGCCATGAACGTCCATCACTATGCTGATGAGTCTCAGCTTTACCTGTCCATGAAACAGGGAAACTAACCAGTTGGTCAGACTACAAGCACCTCTTAAAGACATACAGACCTGAATGACTCAGAACTTCCTCCAGCTAAATCCTGATAAAACTAAAGTTGTGTTTGGAGGTGAGGGCTTCAGGGACATATTGTCCTTGTCCTACCCATCCTCTAGAACTGCAGTTACGAACCTGGGAGTCATTTATGACTAGAACCTGACCCTTGTTTGCATATTAAACAGGTTTCTAGCTCAACCTTTTTTCACCTTTGTGATATTGATAAAATTAGAAACATTTTTCAGACTGATGCAGAAAAACTGATTTAAGCATTTTTTAATGCAAGAATGTTGAGATCTGTAATAACATAACATTAAAATGCCTTATGTTGCTTCAACTAGCAGTGACAGATGAAGTATGACTGGCTTATGGCACCCGCACAGTTCAAAAGCCAGCAGTCATGGTATTGGGGGTACAGTGCACATGTAATGAACTTGAATGCAATGCAACTTTTTATGTTGTTTTTCGTTCCTTCCTTCCCCTCTGAGCAATGATTCTAATCAAATCCATGACCAGCCACCACCATCCCCCTCCTAAGAAAACGCCTCTACAGCTGAGGATGCAAGATCGAGACGGAAGACGAAGACAGTCAGCCATTAGTTTTTCTCCATCTCATTATTGCAGCTACATCACTGTAGTGTATTGCATCACTTTAATAGCTAAAAAAACACTCAGCCACCAGCAGACTGCAGACATTTCTGCATCTGTGCTCCATGAAGAACAACCGTTAGTAAATGCACATGGTGTGACAGCTCAACATTAAACACACGTGCTGAAAAATGTTTTTCTTTCTGTTTGTGCATCTAATCACCATGAGCCACAACACACACACAACAGAAAGCTACTCCTCATGTGATGGCTCTGATAGGCTTGATCATTAACTAGACGCTCCTGATGCCCAATCGCCAGCTGAGCAAGCCAGCCAATAAGATTTGAGGACTAACAACTATTTTTTTTCCCTATTTATTGTTAAAAGTGCTATTTAAGTCAAAAGAGCATCGAGCTAAATATGTAATATCCACTTTTGCCTGATGGTGGCATCAGAGTCTCAACATAGTTCTGTCTAAAGCTAGACTCACTGATTCATAGGTGTTTGTCTTATTTTTTAGTTTACAGGTCACAATTTTAGTTGAAAGAAACAAAGTGCATATCAGATGATTAAAATGATGTTGACAAAATAATAAACTAGCCAATTTCAATCATGCTGAAATCAACAAACAGACATACAGAAACAGCGACAAGCTAAAGTAAAGTATTGCTGCTTCTGCTGTATCTGTGACCTTTAGTTAACCAGGGCTCAGATAAGCAGTAGAAACTTTACATTTGTTTGTAGCTGGAATCTTTATATACGTTTCATGTATGTTTTTATTGTGTCAGGCTATTGTTCATATTGTAGTTTATTTGAATATTCAGAAAGCTAATAAAATGATTTTGATTGGACAGTGCATATCAAACAGGTCTGAAAATGTGTCAAACTCACATTCATGTAAACATGCGGCCTGTTTTCTGCATGGAGACTAAGAACAATCTTTAACCAAAGCAACAATATCTAATCAACAAGTGTGTTGTTTCAAAATAAAAGCATTAGTACCCACCAGAATGTCCAGGCAGGCAGCTTTTAGGAGCGTGATCTGATCGGCAATGGTCAGCCCCGTGAAGCCAGGCACTCGTTTGGCAAACTCCACAATCTTGATAATGCACTTAGTGGCCAGCTCACTGAACTTGTCCCACAGGCCCAGGTCCAGCCTTACACGATGGTCTGCACTTGAGTTCTGCAATACAAATACAACCATGCCAGCACACAAGTGTCAGACAAAAAGACTGCTACTATCCTCATCACACAGACTGCTGCTAATGATCTCCTCAGTGCAGCATCTCCACTTTGCTGTATATGTGTCAAACTAAAATGTAGTAAATAGCTTTCAAGAGAGGTGAAGTTGAAGAAAGGCTTAAGGAATGCTGCTAATGTGTGAATATGTTGAGCTGAGCAAAGAGGCTGGGTCCTGCTATAATGAGCGTAAAGATGTCAGTGGGATGTGCTGGCAGTGATGGGATGCAGAAACACAGCTGTGAAAGGTGGCACTGAGCAGTTTGAAGTTAGAGGTGTCATTAATGTAGCTCTACGGTCCAGAACCTACACAAACACAAAATGAGAACGGATATGGGCGGCGGTCACACAGAGACAACTCAGAATTATTAAAAAGTGGAGAGATGGGGCATTAGTAAGACGGGAAAAAAGTGGAACTCATAGATGAAAGGGAGGAAAATGAAGTACGGAAGAGCAGAGAAGCAAAAGCAGGGTGGGTGCATGGTTGCTGGGGCTTAGAGAGAGGTTCCTGCAGAAGCAGAATATAAGTGAAGTGAGAACAAGATCTCGTTTCTTCTTCACAGGGAAAGTAAAAATTATATTAGGGCTGTCAATGTTAAACTTTTGTTGTTGTTGTTGTTGTTTCTTCTTATTTGAGCCTGAAGGTAAAAGTGACCTACAAGCTCTCTTGGCAAACTTTATTAGGACCTGAGACAGATTCTGTCGAAGTTGAAATCACAAACAGTTAAGTACAGAAAGGCTGACAAAGGCTCCAGTCGCACAGGATTAAACTGATCTGGGACCTGCAGTGATTTGTAAAAATCATGGATGACGTCTGCGATTTGAATCCCGCCAAAATGCAAAAGAGTGTGACTGTGATTTGTAAAGTAAAAATTGCACTGCAAATTGTCTACCCTATTTCAGCAAACACCGAGGTCACAAGATCATTTTAATCCTGTCTGAATGCGCATTTTGGATGTTAAACATACAGAAATGAATCAACATTAAGTTTAACACAGAGACTTATGAAACACGAGTCCAGGTCAGCAGAACGACAACGAGACTATGACATGTGTGGCGGCATCACGCAGTAGGAAACGTTTTATGTTTCATCAGGCTCAAAGCCGCTGTACCACCGCAACGCCTTTAGGGTTTTAACGAAAACTCCGGACCCGGTTACGTTTACCGGCAAGTTTACTGTTACCATGGTTACATAGGTCGATATGCTATTTTCCGCCTTTCACGTGTTGTCACTGAAATCTAACTGTTGAATGTCTGATCAGATGCTTTTAACTCAATATTCAAATTTAATGTTAAATACAAGGTATTTGTTTAATAAAATGCAAGGCCTCGACGTCACTTCCGGGACGAATGTCACATACTAAAAACACATACTTTGCTTATCCAGCGTAAATGTGTAGAACTAAATACAGACGTCAGTGTGTAATTTGAGATTTACTGCAGGTCCAGGGGTCATTTTAGTCCAGTGTGAGTAGTACAAAAGACAATGTCAGTGTCATGTAACCACCACTGTAACCACCACTGTAACCACCACTGTAACCACCACTGTAAACACTAGGCCACCACTCCCATTTGTTTTTGCTCCTAAATTCTGATAAAACAGAGGTTGTTGTTTGTGGTCCAAACACCTTAGGAAGGGATTAGATGGTCGTGCGATGTCCTCCAGTAAAACTGAGAAACCTTGGTGTTATTTTGATCAGGATTTGTCATTTAAACAGCATATTAATCAGGTTTGTAAAACAGAGTTTTTCCGGGTCTGCCGGAGCCCATCCCGACTCAATACAGGCAAGAGGCAGGGGAACACCTGGACAGGTTGCTAGACCATCACAGGGCCACATACAAAGACAAACATGCACACTCACACTCATGTACGGGCAACTTAGATAAATTAATCAACCTAACATGCATGTTTTTGGACTGTGGGAGGAAGCCGGAGTACCCTGAGGGAACCCACGCAAGGACAGGGAGAACATGCAAACTCCACACAGAAAGACCCACCGAGCCGGGAATGGAGCCAGGAACCTTCTTTCTAATCCTCCTGATAGAACCATGTGTTCCTAATAGAGCTCTCTGTTCTTAGAGTGACATTGACATTCTCACCTACAGTCCTCGTCTCTGTGGATCACCAACTATCCATATGTACATAGAAGTCTTAGTTCTGCTGCTGATGGATAATTATACTGATGGATCTGGTCTTTTGTACCTTTGACGATGTGTCTGTGTCTCTCTTCTCTCTTGACTTCCTGCTCTACCTGGCTGGTCTTCAGCAGGAGGGTCCCCCCTTATGATCCAGGTCCTGATCCAGGTTTCTTCCCTCTTAAAGGGGAGTTTTTCTTTTCAGTGTTTGTCTTAAGGTTTTTCTTCCACTAGGGAGGTTTTTACCTGCCGGTGTTTATGTAATAATTGATCGGGTTCATGGTCTGGGTCTCTGGAAAGATCCTGGAGACAACTTGTGTTGTAATAGACGCTATATGAATAAAATTGAATTGAATTGAACTGATGAGGTGCCTGTTCGTTGTAAAGTGTACTGCAGTTCCATCTACAAAAGACATGTGATAACAAAGAACACTGAGCAGAAGCTTCGTGATGCCAAAATTCAGCTATAACACTCAGCCGGGGGGGGTAACCATGGTATTAGTCCCCATTTTGTGTAGATTTTTAGCGATTAAATGCCAAGACTAGACCTGATGCTTACCCCACAATTTATGAGCTACTTGAGTCCATGCACAGAGGGGCTGTATTCAGCACCCTTGATTAAAATCAGGGTATTGGCAAGTGCCAATGGCTGAAGATAGCAAAGCAAAGACAGTTGTCATTACCCCACAGGGCCCATATCAAATCAAGCACATTGCGTTTGGTTTAAAATATGCTGGAGCTACATTCCAACGCTTAATGGAGAAGGTCCTGGGAGATCTAAGGGGTTGAATGTGTATTTTGTCAACACAGATTATGTCATAGTTTTCTCCCCCACATCAGAACAGCACCTCAGGGACTTGCATGTAGTCCTGGGTAAACTACACTATTTTTTTGCCAACCTTGTCCTGAATTTGAAAAACACAGAACAATCTTATAGAAAGGTTTAATTAGATAATAAAAACAATGATTGCTTCTTATGTGGGCTCCCAACATAGTACTGGGACCAGTAAGATAAGGGAGCTCCAGTTAGCCATCAATGCTGTAAGACATAAAACTAAGTGGCCAAATTGACACCAGGATGAACACTCAAAGACCCCCTGGAGCGGATAATTGAGGCCTAACCCGCTCCTCAACAACCCCATTATAAACTCCTGGAAAGAAAGAAAGTGACCAAAAACAGAAACAAGTGGATGTGTATCAAACCAGATAAGCCAGGTATCACAATGCTTGTAAGAGAGGTGCACATTTCCTAGCGGAAACTTGGTATGGGTCCAGACTCACCCCCTCTCGAAAGCATTAGATAACTTCTCAGCCAAGCTTGTGCCATAATGGTCAGAACAAAGCTAACATTTTGAGAAGAGTTGGACCCAATCATTATGTAGCACGGAGAAAGGTTTTCTCCACCTTGATGTCTCAGCTACACCTGTAAGCTTCCTATATATATATATATATATACATATATATATATATAAAGTCTTTTTTTAAAATTTGGTACCATCAAAGTGTTAAGACAAATGCATCCAGCATCCATCCATATATATATTCCTATATATATATAGGAATATATATATATATATATATATATATTCCTATATATATTCCTATATATATTCCTATATATATTCATATATATATATATATATATATATATATATATATATATATATATATATATATATATATATATATATATATATATATATATATATATATATATATATATATATATATATATATATATATACATATAGGAATATATATATGGATGGATGCTGGATGCATTTGTCTTAACACTTTGATGGTACCAAATTTTAAAAAAAGACTTTATATATATATATATATATATATATATAAATATATATATATATATATATATATATATATATATATATATATATATATATATATATATATACAAATATATATATAAATGTATGTATTTCTTAAGCCTTTTCTGTTTCCTTTAGAGTGATAGTGCTGCTTCTCTTTGGGATGAGTGGAGTATTTTACATGTCAAGGGGATCTGCTGTGTCGCAATGAGTTCACACAGATTTTACATTTAAAAAAATCAGTCCAACCAAATGATAAAGCTGCATATGTCCTCCAAATGCTGATACATTCTTTTCTGAGTAATGCACCCAGTAAGCCCATATGACCACTGTGATGACATGCTGCTTTTGAGCTCAGGGTGATTGTCAACAGGAAGAAAGGTGGACTTTTCTATCCTGAAGCTACTAAAGGAAAAAAAAACAGCTGCAAAAACAGAACACCTAATAAGAAATGTGTTACATTAAATCCAATATTCAGTCAGTATGTTGGTAAACCGAAGCATCACTCCAGGCCAGCGCCAGGGGCAGAGGTGCTCCACCAGGACACTGAAGTCACTGCAGACACAGAGCAGCATCCCCCCTCTGAGGTGTTACTGAGGGGCAGCTGCGACTGCCGCTGTTGGACACTATCACAAGCAAAGTATCAGTTGTCTGGCCACCCAAGAGAAGAGGAGCGAGATAAAGAAAGACACAGAACAGTTAAGAAGGACGGAGACATTAAATATGTCGGGGTTAAGTGAGAGGCCCATTAGGCTGGAGCTTAAATCACAGGCAACGAGCTGCTCTCGACACAACAGCACTACGGATGCACATTCAGCTGACTGACGTCCGACTGATGGAAAAGGAGGAGGTTTGTGTGTTTGTGTGTCTGCACAATGCACACACAGGGAGGAGGATGGCAGCAGTTGATATTAAAGCAACTTATCTTGTTCTTCCCTCTGGTTGAGGATGGAAAGAAAGGGGAGACTGTAGAATATCAAGGGTGAGATAATTCACAGTTGGATTTCTTTTTCTCAACCCCTTCCACCTCCCTTGCTTCCACTCGGCAATCTCAGTCAATTACACTCGCCTCATAATTCAAAAGAGGGAAACAAGGAAGTTGCTGGGATTTCTAATTTAATTTAAGGACATTTATCCAAACAAATTAGACAAGTTGCTATATTAAAAAAGCCTGGCAGTGTAGAAATGTATGCTCTGCAGTATCAGCTGGCTCCAGTGTGTAGATGTAGAAAGGGAAAAGGCAGTAAAAGCAGCCGGCATTAATGACGGATGGCTGGAGCAGACAAAACGTAATGTGGCTAATATCAGCAGGCGGAGCGGCGTTCCGCACAGCAGCCGCCACCGCTGCCCGGAGCCTGCCTGAAGCCTGCCTGGCCTGCTCACCGAGCGCTAATGTTTTATTTTGTCTCTGAAACTGCCAGGCTCATTTTTCATCACCATCACTGCCAATGAAGCGTTATTCATTGTGGAGCTAAGCCCTCTCACTCGTGCAGCTATCTCCGCTAACCCAGCAATGAACTCCTAAATCACCACATACTAGGATTTGAATATTTCACCACATAATTGGAGATTTAACTTAATCTTGGGGCGCGAGAGCTCCTCTTGCGCTTTGGCTGAGGGGAACTCAAAAGGCACATCAGGATCCAATCGTTTGTAATAATGAGGAACTTCTCACAGTCTGTGAGAAAGTATAATTACTGCTGATCCAGATTATGGCTTTATCTGAGGCCCAACGACCATGCCAACAAACAACAAACACTGACTTTTATCAGAACTGGAAAGCAGATTTTGGTTATTTTGTTCTAATATTATCAGCTGTGGATTCTGCCTCAAATTAGGTTGTTCATTAGGTGAAATCCAGGAGCCTCTCTTGGAAGAGGGAATGGGTTGAGGGTGGCGCAAAGGAGGAAAACGGTGATGAGAAGCTTTGTAAGAGGGCTGAAAGAGTAAAGATTAGCCAGTTATGAAGATGAAAGTTTACTTTGCACTAAGACAGAAATTGCCATAGTGTATAGCTGTGCACAATAAAGAACTACAAGTTGTTTTGTTTTTTCTCCCTCTTGTTTGCACATATATTAATGGTTAATACCAAGTGTGGTAGAACCCAAGAGCTTTATATATGTATATATATATATGTATTCTAATCTTTTTTTAAATTTTTTTTATGTGTGCGTATAAAGAACTAAAAGTTGTGTTTTATGCCAATTTGCTTCACCTTTCTGCGAGAAGAGACATTACAGCAATTATGGCTGTGACCGCATTTGTATGTAAGTCATTTACACGGTTGGCAGGCATCATGAGATTTCTAAAACTAGCACCAAAATACACCCTAAAGTCCTCCGTCTTCCGAAAGCTGCAAAAATGTTGATGGAGCACCAGTGTCCATCAAACTCATGCTCACTGAATCTAATCTATATGTAGGATGTCGGCCATCTAAAAACAAACACATTACACACTGTCAACAAGCGCCTTGGCTGCCGTACCTACATGCAGTCAAAACCACACTCTACCTGCTCTAATGTGCTCCGGAGATCCAAACACAAAGTATAACACCCCCCACCCCCAACAAATCCTAATTTAGGTTAAAACGTGTTAGCTGCTGAGTGATCACTAATCTGATTCCTTTTATGGCTTTATTTTCATCAGATGTGATGTCCATTAAAAAACTAATGAGGGAAGAATAACAAGTGTTTGTCTGGAACATCAGTGCTGTACATCTCAGAGCTAAAAGATGCATTAGAGGGATTTAGAGCACAAAATACTGTTTGTTATTATACTGATGGCAAGATTGTAACACTGGATCGTAGAAGCACAATGCTGCAAATAATGTGTGGACCCAAAGGGAAAGTGAACTTGAAATGTTCATGGAGTCACATAAATATATTTAAGAGACAGACACAACTATATTTTTCTACTTGTCAGAAGCTGCACTCACCGTGGTGTATTTACCCAGCTGGCAGAGGGAGGGGAACGTTTCTTGATGGGCCTTACGAATCTTTTCAATGATAGTCTCCAGCTCGGCTGTCAGCTCGTAACTCTCTGCCAGTTCTGGCTTCGGGTTCTCCCTCTTCTTCTTATTCCGGTCATTTCGAACAGCTGGAAGACAACAAAGGATTTATTTTATTTTCAGTGTGGCTACAAAAAAATTCAAAAGAAAGAGAAAAGAAAAGTGGCTTTAAGAATACTAGAGCATAACAAATGGCCCTTTTACATTTATGACCCGTGTCAGTACGTCAGAGAGAGGGGTTGTGGCTTATCTGATGTATATTTTTTAATGTTATTATTAAATCTCAGAAAAATATTCATAGGTCTGTTTTTTGGGGTTTTTTTTGTCTCCTGGAATACAGAGATAATGTCTCAAAAAAATGAAAAGTGCAAGGGAAAGTCATCTAATGGTAACTCTAATGCAGGAGCTTTAAGAAACGAGACTGCTTCTTCTCCTGCTTCTGAAATTAATGATAATAGTATGCTTGATGATTTTTACATCAACCTAGACCTTTTATATTAATCACGGGAGTTGGACAGTAAGAGAACACAGTACCTTACTTTAAAAAATCACACAAAGATAGATGCAGAAAACCTTAGAAGAGAGCTCCACTCTGCAAAGCAGGCAGGAGGTACAACAAAAGCCTCGGTTTCTGTGTGTGGAACCCCGAGAAACAATAGTCCACGGAGTCCTGCAGATCTTTGAAGTCTGTCACAGCAGGAGATTACCAGGTTTATTACTTAACACGCAGCATGACCGTCCGAACATCAGAGGCCTCTGATCGCTGCACGCTCCCCATTTAAAATAATAAGTGCAGCGCTGTACAGACAGGAGGAGCCGGGCCTGCAGGATCAGCCCAGGGAGGCTTCTTGTCTGATAGCACAAGTCACAACTTCTGCTGTAGTTTATAATATAAAAAAACATTTTACCCTGTGTTCTCAGTCATATAGTTGTAAGGAGAGGTGCACACGTGGACAAATTTGTTGGTACCCTTCAATAAAAGAAAGAAAACACACCAGTCACTGAAATATCTTTGGCAAACGTAATGATAAACAATAATTTACAAAAAATGGACTAATGAAAATTTGTGATAGTTTTCATTTCGGGTGAACTGGTGAAAGATATATAGATAGATATATAGAGAAGATATATAGAGATAGAAGATAATACAGGATAGAAGAGAGATAGAGAATAATAGATAATACATATAATATATATATATAATAGATATATACATATATATATATATATATATATATATATATATATATATATATATATATATATATATATATTATATATATATATATATATATATATATATATATATATACATATATATATATATATATATATATATATTGAAACTGGTGTTAACAGTTTGACCGTGGCAAACATTTCCAAGCAAGCTTGATGTTCTCGTGACAACAGCTGCTAAACCAAATAATTAAATGCTAACCAAAGGGCCCAGAACAACTTCCAAAAGAGATCCAAAGTCAACTTCAAAGTCAAGGTACATCAATGTCGGGTCACAATCAACAGTCACTCAACCTCAGTGGACGGCAGAGGAGGACTCCACTGTCATAAAAACCATAAATCATAAAAAATCCAGACTGGAATTTGTCAAAATGCAAAGTGACAAACCACAAAACATCTGAGAGAATCTCCTTTGGACAGATGAGACAAAACTGGAGCTTCTTAAAAAGTCACATCAGCTCTATGTTCACAGACACAAACATGGAGCCTTCAAAGAGAAGAAGACTGTATCTACTGTGAAACGTGGAGGAGGCTCGGTTCTGTTCTGGAGCTGCTTCGCTCCGTCTGGTACCAGCTGTCTTGAATCTGTGCAGCTACAATTAAAACATAAGACTATCAGGACCTTCTGGAGACAAATATGGTGTCCAGTGTCAGAAAGCTTGGTCTCAGATGTAGGTCCTGGTCCTCCAACAGGATAATGACCCAAAACACACAACTAAAACCAGCCAAGAAACACAAAGAACCAAACACCAGACTATTCTGAAGTGTCTTTCTCGAGTCCTGATCTACATCTTGTTGGACATCTGAGGAAACATCTGAACTACAGTTAAAAAACAATGCCTAACTGCTGTGGAAACTCACTGATTACCCCCCTCAGCCTGGTGCCCAGGATCCATTACAGCCTCAGGAGTTGTTGCGTCCACTGATGGGGAACTAACCCTCCTGCTAAAAATTCGCAGCTACCAGGTTTGTGTATTTTGTCTTTGTCCTCTCAATGGCAGCCTGTGTCCCTTCCTCCGTGGGGATGTTGGGCTACATATACGTGTGTGACACCAATTAGGGCCCTGACGGGACAGGAAAAACTACTTTTTTGCAAAATTTGGTATAGTCATAGTTGGACTCATTTAATGTCAAATCCTAAGTTGGGTTTCAAGTTGGCCACCGGCAGCAACTTTAATTTCACATGTTTATGTGATTGATACCTGGTTAGTTGGTGGACGACAGAGACGACTATATAAACAGGTGTAGACAGCAGACACTGAGGTGGTCAGAGGTGGGACTGCAGGTCAGGATGTCAGCAGGTCTCCAACAGAGACGTCTACACAGACAGGTGGAGGTAACACTGAGGTGGTCAGAGGTGGGACTGCAGGTCAGTGGATCATGTTGGTGTCCCCCTGCAGCAGGTCTACAGCAGCAGGTCCAGGATGAAGCTGTGTTGAAGACCAGCTGCTCCAGTCTGGTCCTGCAGCTGCAGCTGTGACTACTGGTCCTGACACACTAAAGTTTACACCAACTAGATGTTTTACTGAACACAAACGTTTGAAGTTTGGTTTTAAAGGTGGAGGTGGTGTCAGCCTCCTTCACCCAAACTGGAAGTTGGTTCCATAGTGATGGTTCCTGATAGCAGAAGACCCGTCCTCCAAATCTACATCTGGATCTTCTAGGAACTACGAGTAAACCTGCACTCTGAGAACAAACTCAATTAGGAAACTGGAAGTTGGTTCCACAGTGACGTTTCATTAATGTTGCATTGTAAAGAACATAAAAACTTACTTTGTGTCAAATTCTGCGATTTTTCATGCTCCCTAAATACAAAACACACCAAAACCTAAATAAAATCACTAAAAGCTCCTTGCCCATGAGTGGATGGATATAGTAAACTAAAATCTTATATATATATTATATGCCATTTCTCGCAGTCTAGAGACAAACTCTGACTAGCTTTGGGGTGGTGATCTTAACAGAGGCAGAGAAGCCTCAAGATGTGAAGACATCAACTCTCCAGTGTACTGCACAACCACGCAGAGCAATCAATTATCACTCCCCCCAAACAAATTACAGTGTGCTTAAGCAGATACATCCAAATGATGCATTGAACAAGAAGCCATAAAAAAAAAAGCTTTTTAATACGCTCAAGAGGGGTAGAGAGAACGCACCAGTGCAGTGTCTCTCATCATAATGTGGAACCTGTGATCACTACTGCTGACATTTACCTAAAAATATGGCTTTACAGCAACATATTAGACTTTTTAAACAGGGAAAAAAACCAAAGCATTATCACTCTTTATAAAGCAAACTTGTCACTTTGAAGTGTTTTCATTGCTTCTATAATGTGCCATATGGTGGTTTGTGTGTGTGTGTGTGTGTGTGTGTGTGTGTGTGTGTGTGTGTGTGTTTGTGTGTGTGTGGTGGGGTGTCACTGAATAGAGTATAAAAATTATGAAGGTCACTGTGGTGGAGCCATGTGTTACCTGATAAATAACAGCTCATGAAAAATGTATAAATGAATAGTGAAGGTCTACTCTGATAGTAGTGCCTTTAAACCTTCTGGAGAGTGCTTCACAATGTTTATCTGCTTCACGCATTCACACACAGGCTTATATGGTCTAATAATATCTATCTATCTATCTATCTAGATAGATAGATAGATAGATAGATAGATAGATAGATAGATAGATAGATAGATAGATAGATAGATAGATAGATAGATAGATAGATAGATAGATAGATAGATAGATAGATAGATAGATAGATAGATAGATAGATAGATAGATAGATAGATAGGATATAGACAGGACATCACATTGTAGAATTATGTTGGAAAAGTTCAACTCAGTACTTTGTAACATGACCTTTGTTGGCGGTGACAGAGGTCAAACGTTTCCTGTCAGTCTTCACCGGGTCTGCAGACACTGTAGCTGGTGTTGTGGCCCGTTCCTCCATGCAGATCTCCTCTGGAGCAGTGGTGGTTTGGGGCTGTCGCTGGACAACACAGACTTTCAACTCCATCTACAGATTTTTTATGGGGTTGAGGTCTGGAGACTCGCTGGGCCACTCCAGGACCTTGAAATCCGTTTTACGGAGCCACTCCTTTGTTGCCCGAGCGGTGTGTTTGGGATGGTCATCATGCTGGAAGACCAACGCACGTTCCATCTTCAATGCTCTCCCCGATGGAAGGAGGTTTGGGTTTAAAGTCCCGTTCATTCTTCCCTGAACACGGATCAGTCCTCCTGTCCCCTTTGCAGAAAAACAGTCCCAAAGCATGATGTTTCCACCCCCGTGCCTCACAGTAGGTTTGGTGTTCTTGGGATGCAACTCAGCATTCTTCTTCCAAACACGAGTTGAGTTTTTACCAAAAAGTTCTATTTGATTTCATCTGACCACATGATTTTCTCCCAATCCTCTTCTGGACCATCCATATGTTCTCTTGCAGACTTCAGGTGGGCCTGGACCTGTACTGGTTTAAGTAGGGGGACATGCATGGCACTGCAGGATTTGAGTGCAGGGGTACTGATGGTGGTCTTTGTTACTGTGGTCCCAGCTCTATGCAGGTCTCTGCAGGTTCCTCCGTGTAGTTCTGGGATTTTTGCTCACCGTTCTCTTGATTTTGACCCCACAGGATGAGATCTTGCATGGAGCCCAGACTGAGGGAGATCATCAATGGTCTTCCATTTTCTTTCATTTGCTCCCCAGTTGATTTATTCACATCAACCTGCTCGTCTGTTGTAGACTCTTCCCAGTCTGGTGCAGGTCTACAATTTTCTGGTGTCCTTCAATAGCTCTTTGGTCTTGGCCATGGTTGAGTTTGGAGTCTGACTGTTTGAGGTTGTGGACATGTGGACAGGTGTCTAACAGGTTCAAACAGGTGTCATTAATACAGGTAAGGAGTAGAGGACAGAAGAGTTGTCTTGGAACAACTGAACTTCTCAAGGGTAATTTTCCAAAGCACATTATTTGCATACAGAGCAAAGAATGCGGATGTGTTTTTTCTTTTTAAATGTTTGTGTTCCTCGGTGTTGCCTAGGTTGCTGTTAAAACATGTTCTGTGAAAGCATACAACCACTATAGCATTGATGGGCAGCGACTGGTTTTGGAAAATGGACTGTTATGGCCCACTAGTGGCCCACGGCAGAGTGCATTACAACGAGGGAGGTGGAAGTAGCACCATCCAGGCTGTTTGCATAAAACATACTACATAATACACAATAGATTGTGGTACAAAGAGTTGATACTGTTAGGATTAATATAATATAATATAATATAATATAATATAATATAATATAATATAATATAATATAATATAATATAATATAATATAATATAATATAATATAATATAATATAATATAATATAATATAATATAATATAATATAATATAATATAATATAATAGGGCTAATGCGCCACACAGGAGTTCAGCATTGACTAAATGCACCTTTACTAGAGGACTTTATTTTCTCTTGGAATATTCTGCTTGTATTTCTCCATTTTTTTGTATATTGGATAGTCTAGACTAATAAATGCTTCACCTCCAATCAACATTACTTACTTACATGACTTAATCAGCTACTTAATCAGAATTTGAAGCTGGGTTTCATGATGTAACAAAGCATTTACCACCTGATTTCAGTTCAGATCAGAAGGCTATAAGATTGGCGTCTGGTGGCCTGGTCTCTCAGTGACGATGTCAGCAACAGCTGCGACTGTTTCTGCACTGCTCCACAGTGTTACAACAGGGGGATGAAGGGTCACTGAGTGGGGTTCAGAAACCCTCTTGAATATGTTTTTCAGAGCACAACCAACTGTCACACTCTCATCCCTCAGCTTTCTAGGACACTGATCTCATCTCTTTTATTCTGTGAGTAATGACAAATTCTCTGTATTTCCAAAACTTCATTATTGGAGGGTTTTCACAGAAGCCTTTAGCTGTTCATGCAGCTTTCCAACTTTATTTGTTTCATTATTTTATTCTTTGCTGCTGAATGGTGGTCCGTCTGACAAGCTGCCAGCCAACCATCTGCATGCTGCCAAACTCTGCACAGTGTCTCTGCAAGAAAACAGATGCAGAGGTAAATAAACACCATCTATCTTGGATATCGCAGAGTGCAGCACCTGGGCCACTTGCCACAGCACTTCACATTGGCAGCTAACCAACACCAACCAGGTGGGTGTAGAGGAATGACAATAGTTCATTACTGCCAACAGAATGTTAAGATTAAGCTTAATAGCATCCAGGGAAAAGAGGTAAAGGGGGAAATGAATGTTTGCATATCATGACCTTGGAACAGGGGAATTAAAACATGAAAAGAACGAGTTTAAAGACAAGTTTGTGGATCTTTGAAGGAATGTTTGTGAGCAGTGGTGTTGATAGTGGAAAACTAATGTTGCCATACAAATGTTGTATTTTGAAATGAATCAAAGCATCAGGCTGAATGAAACCTTGTTCAACAGTATCACCACCAGAGGGACTCTGCCACTTTCACCGGCAGCCACATTGCTGAGAAACTGTAGACTGACTGTTAAAGTTACTACCATCCTGATGCATTAAGGATTTGAAATACACACATATTACAGGTTCACATGGTTTTCACCCTCTTAAAAGCCAAAACTCTATTTGTGCAACCAAAGAGGGCTCCAGGAGGCTGCATGCCGCTGGCTCCAGTGGAGTCTGAGGTACTGAGCAAGTTCTCAAAAAACCGACGCATCTTCAGCTCCTCATCTTGCATGTTGTGACTCCAAAAACAGAAAAGATTTGTTCAGCCCCTAACGTATTCTTTCTCTGACTTCAGGGGCTCAAATGGCCAGTTTTATTTATCTTATTTACTAAAGTTCACAACCATGAGCACACACTGACCATGCCCAAACAGCTCTCTTTCCATAACTAAATCAGGTTTAGGTCGCATGTGGTCATGTTGCACTCATGACCCACCGAAGCTTTTATTTCTTTATGAACATTATGAAACCAAGGTCATTATTCCTTCATCATTTTTCCTCATCAGCTTTGTTTAATTTGTTCATATATGCTACATAAATCTTTCCATTTTAACACATCACAACACAACAAAAAGAAAAAGCTGGTAAAGGGGCTATTTTGCTATAAGGAGATCACTGTAAGAAACAAACGACAAACAACCAATCATGTTATTTCAATTAAACCACGGAAATGAACAATTGAAGCAAAGATGGGTAGAGGGTTTCCACTTTGGAAACAAATGTGTGAGACATCCATTAAAATGTTCAGGAACTAGAAAGATTAGACTATGTCTCTTTTTCTACAACATCAATAAAAGCTGTAATGAAGCTGGAATTTTTTTAAGGCATCTTACACCTGCACAGTTGCAGGACACCAGTGATCCCAGCCAGTGCCGCGTCAAGAACCGTCACGGATTACTTTGTGAGGCCTTGGACGCTACATGAACAAATGTGAAACTAAAGCAAAAAGAAGCTTTAAAAAATAATCTTGTCCAGAGGCAGTGAGGATGTCTGTGGGCTCTGAGGCATCTAGGACTGACCATCGAAATGTGAAAACATGAATTGTAACAAGACAAACATTCCTGATATTTTTTAGATGAAATCAAATTCCTAAAATCACCGTTTTTATGGTAACATAAATTTCTGCACAAATTAGTCGTAGCTGATGTTTCAGTGTCAGAGAACCAACACCTCTGATGGTCCTCTGTGGTCGCTGAAAATGTGTATGATTGTTAAACAGGTATATTGTATCAAAGAAATGCCCTGGGGTCCAGCTGGTATGAATCAACACTGAAGGAGAAAAGTCACGTTTCCATCAGCAGCCCTGTGGGAGGTTAAACCTGAGGATATCAAGACACCATCTTTTCCATGACTTCACCACTGAGGTGTGGAACAGCAGACATGAAAGGAACAACAGCCCCTGCCATGGCTAATGGAGCACGAAGTGGACCTGAGCTACAAATGCTGATGCAATCAAAGGACCCCAATAACCTGTGACATGCAAACTGTTGTCACAGCTTTATTCTCTCAGGGGAGGACTGAGGCAAGGGGCTACGAAGGCCTCGACAACAGCCGGGACTTGGCTTCCTAAAACCTAAGAGAAGATTTTTTTTTCAGAAAAAACAAAGAAAGAAAGACATATTTTAGTTATATTTTGTCCCTACCTGGTACATAATGTTTAAGGCTGTCTGAACCCTATAAATCACCGTTGCTAAATTTAAAGCTTTTTATTGGCGATTATAAACTGGCTATCATTCCCATCAATCATGTCAAAGTAGGGCACGTGTGTGAAGTGAATGAAGGAAGTGTACAATGGAGAACCTGCTCTCCACTCAGTTTCTTCCTAGTTTAATTTATTGTAACATTGTAGAGATAATATTCTTAATTATTATGTTGGACAGGGTCGATTCCCTGCCCTCCAAAACTTCACCAAGTGTGACGTGTTACGCAAGTACTGTTACGTGTTACTGCAGTATGGATGAAAATTTCCGTAGATGATAAAGAAGTTTCTTCTGCAGTTGTTGAGAATGACTGAAAAAAAAGTGATAATCAAAGTAAAAGGTTTATCATTGAACTAAATTATTAGTTAAATAATAGTAAAATCCACTTTAGATGTGGCAATAATGCAGAAATATGTTTACATTTTTAAACGCACATAGAAAGACTCAAGTAAAAACATCAGCAGAACTATTTCAACGCGAGGGGCCAAGGCCATGGGTCATTTATCAATATGCGCTCCTGTGTTCTTATGAAACGTGATCAGCTGAAGTACGGTTCCAATCTCAAGAACGCAACAACAAGAACATAAGAAATACCCAGACGTGTTCTCATTCTGCCCATTTTATCACGGATGCATCCAGCGGAGACGGCCAAGTGTCCAAGAACGGCTTTCACGCCTACAAAGGAGAGTAATAGTGGATGTGAGAGGAGTACATTTAAACTTATACTTTAGAATGCAGAAAGATTCTTTCATGCAAGAATATTGGTATTATAACTTTATATTTGTGTTAAAATTATAAAGATAGAGTGTATGCTACGTAAATGCTACCAATTGTCTTTTAAATTTTAAACTTTGTCACTTTGATCTTTAGAAATAAAAATGTGCTTCAAATTGCAACAGAGCGTTATACATTCATGTCACTATTTAAAGTGCTTAACAAGTCAAAGTAACGACATGACGTTTTTACGTAGGCTTGTGTGACCCTGTTTTTGTTCGAATCAGCTTCCTGAACACTTGCCGGGAGCTTGTCAGCGGCGGCTGGAATTTCTTCCTATGTTATTGGAATTTTTCTAGACTTCAAATAAAGAGAAGAAATATGACTTTAAAAACAAATATAACAACCAAAAAATAAAATAACAATAAAATGGTCAACAATAAGCCTATACTAGGACTTACACAGGATAAAGATCAGCAACAGTGTTTATGAAAAATTATGTTTTTTTGGTGAGGACATTTATTATTATTAGTGCTATTGTTATCTTATACAAATACATACATTTACAGTAAAGCACTTAACTCGGAGTTTCAGGTAGAGAACTTACTTTTCCAAATGTTAAGAAAACATATATTCTAAAGGGAACAAAAGCATGTTAAATTGTTATGCATTTCTTATGAATTAGTTATATATTTTATCATTTTTTGACTTTTATTTGTCACGGTTTTGCTTAATTAATTTTTTAGGGCATTAGACGGATGATTAAACAGATAGCATTTATTTAATTATATTCTCTTCACCAATTAGTTTACCAAATTCAGAGAAGCTGCCACCATCAACAACACCACAGACCTCCAGGAGTACACAGAGTCTGTTACCGCCTACATCGCCAAGTGCATCGATGATGTAACAGACTCCAGAACCATCAAAGTCAGAGCCAACCAGAAGCCGTGGATGACAAAGGAAGTCCACAGACTCCTGAGGGCTCGGAACGCTGCCTTCAGAGCTGGAGACAAAGTGGGTCTAAAGACAGCTACGACCAACCTGTCCCATGGCATCAGGGAGGCTAAGAGACGGTACTCCAGGAGGATAGCCCACCGTTTCAGCAACAGCAGGGACACACGGAGCCTGTGGCGAGGGATTCAGACCATTACGGACTACAAGCCCCCACCGCAGACCTGTGAGAGCAGCACATCCCTGCTGAATGAGCTGAACACATTCTTCGCCCGCTTCGAGGCACACAACACCATCGCCGCACAGAAAGCACCACCCCCTCCCGGCGACCAGGTGCTGACGCTGTCACCGGACATTGTGAGGAGATCCCTCAGCAGGATCAACGCCCGCAAAGCTCCGGGTCCTGACACCATACCTGGTCGTGTACTGAGAGACTGTGCAGGAGAACTCACGGATGTCTTCACAGACATCTTTAACATGTCACTGAGTCAGGCGGTGGTTCCCACGTGCTTCAAAGCCACCAACATCCGTCCGGTCCCAAAACGGTCATCTCCCTCCTGCTCCAACGACTACCGTCCAGTTGCACTGACTCCCATCATCATGAAGTGCTTTGAACGGCTAGTCATGCATCACATCAAGGCTGCCCCCCCCCCCTCTCTGGACCCCTACCAGTTCGCATATCGCTCCAACCGGTCCACTGACGACGCCATCTCCACTGCCCTCCACACAGCCCTCACACATATGGACACCAGACACGCTTATGTGAGAATGCTTTTCATCGACTTCAGTTCAGCATTCAACACCATCATCCCCCAGCAGCTCGTTCACAAACTGGACCAGCTGGGGATCAACACCTCAATGTGCAACTGGCTGTTGGACTTCCTGACTGGGAGACCACAGGCAGTACGGGTCGGCGGCAACACATCCAGCACCATCACACTGAGCACAGGGGCCCCCCAGGGATGTGTGCTGAGCCCCCTCCTCTTCACCCTGCTGACCCACGACTGCACACCGATCCACAGCTCCAACCTCTTTGTAAAGTTTACGGACGACACGACTGTGGTGGGTCTCATCAACAACAACGATGAGTCAAACTACAGGAGCGAAGTGAGCCGCCTGGCTGAGTGGTGCAGCGACAACAATCTCTCCCTGAACGTGGAGAAGACCAAGGAGATTGTTGTTGACTTCAGGAGACAACACACCCAGCATGCTCCTCTGACCATCAACGGTGCTGCTGTGGAGAGGGTGAGCAGCACCAAGTTCCTGGGTGTCCACATCTCAGAGGACCTCTCCTGGACTGTTAACACCGCATCACTCGCCAAGAAGGCACAGCAGCGTCTCTACTTCCTCCGCAAACTGCGAAGAGCCAGAGCCCCGGCCCCCATCAGGTACACCTTCTACAGAGGCACCATCGAGAGCATCCTGACCAGCTGCATCACCGTGTGGTACGGATCCTGCACCGCAACCTGCCGCAAGTCTCTCCAACGTGTCGTGAGAGCAGCTGAGAAGATCGTTGGTGTCTCTCTCCCCTCACTTCAGGACATTTACAGCAGCCTCTTTCCACGTTTGTACAGTAAAAGTGTTTTATATTGAGTATGCTTGTAGTGATTGTAGTGCTGAAGAGAGATGAGAGGTATTAGCTGAAATTATGTAAAATAATTTTACAGCCTCTGCAACACAGTGAAGCAAATAACGGTGATTGACCTTTGTAATAAAGTGTTTGAAGTTTAAACTTTGATATTTCCACTTTTGTACAATAAAAGTGTTTGATACTGAGTACGTTTGTAGTGATTGTAGTCCTGAACAGAGGTATGTGAGTTATTAGGTATGTAAAAATAAAAATAATATTTTATAGTCTCTACAACATAGTAAGTAAAGCAAAAAAAAAAATCATCCAATCTCTTTAATAAAGTCAAATATTTGTATATTCTTACCACATATATATATATATATATATATATATATATATATATATATATATATATATATATATATATATATATATATATATATATATATATATATATATATATATATATATATATATATATATATATATATGTATATGCCCGTCTACCTAACATACAAATGTCTAAATATTCAGAGACTGCATTTATCCCTCTGGGCCTTGATGTGTTTGTGGCTACAGTCTTGAACAGTAACTGTTTTATACTGGATGTTCAGAGGGTTTTAGATGTGAAGATACTTTCCGGTCTTCCTGATAAGACGTTCTGAAGTACTGTTGTTTCCCTTCCTGGTGGTTGCACTTCATCCAGGCAACAAATCATTCTTTCCAGATATGGTTCCTTTTGTATATTGATACAGACAACTTTAATTGAGTCTGATAAGGTTCTTTGCCAGGACCAGGCTTGAATCTTCTCATTCACATGGCTTGTCAAGTAAATTCACCATTATGAATGCTTTATTCATGGAATGAAAGAATTAGCTTCAAGAACTCCTAACTGTGAATAATTAGTGTTCTTGGAGCACTGATCCAAACTTCCACCCATGCAGGAGCATAATCCAATCAGGGTAGAAACAAACTGACAAGCAGACTACTAGTCACCAAATCTGAAAAAGAGAAAAGGCTTCCTTTTTTTCTGAGTTATCAGCAACAATAATACCTGTGATACACTGTGACAGTCAATTCTTATTTTACATAGAGCAAACTTTACCGTTCCAGTAATTACATATTTCATTATAAGATCATGTATCATGTCATCCTCGGGATCTTAATTTGTTTTGCTTTTTTGTGATGTCCCATTTTGCATCTGTATATAAAAATGGACAGTTTGCCAGGTCCCATGAAGAACAGAAAAATCATCTTGAGAATCTACATAGGAAATCTCTAAATCTAAATCTAGGATAAGATGTATAACAAGCATCCCAGCAACCGTCCAGAACAGTCTCAAATGCTTGATGGTAAGTGGTGGCATAAAAGAGCTGCAGACTATGGAGCTCTGCACACATTGGCACGCCTTCACATCAGTGCCCAAAATTCCCCGGTCCATGACTCACAGAGCACGCTGGTAAACCAACTGTGAGGATCAGACCAGGGGTGTCAAACGTACGGCCCGCGGGCCGCGTCCGGCCTGGAAACGGGTTTAAAACTGCTGTTTCAATAGCAATCGTGTTAAGCAAGCAAACTGTTTAGACCACGTCAAAGCAAGTAGGTGAAGCAAGTGCAGCCAGTCTGGATGAGCTCCTTTGTTTTCTACTTTTAACATTGTGTGCTTTGACACCCTCATCGCCCCAATATGTCTGTCAAAAAAGAGAAACGTGGAGGCAGAGCGGTCCAAGAAAAACGGTCATCCTCCTCTTTATTCACGGAAGTGAATAGGAAAGCTGTGTGTTTGGTGTGTCCACAGCATGTTGCAGTGCTAGAAGAATAAAACCTTCGTCCCCACTATGTGAGTCTTCATGCTGAGGACAGCGGAGAAGAGAGAAGGTGAATGAAGTGTTGTCGGGTCTGAAGAAGCAGCAGTCTTTACTCACGGCCGAGACATCATCCACCTCATTACTAATGACATCGCAGTGGCTCCAGAACCATTTAGTGAGGGTCAATTTGTACGAACATGCACGCTGAAGGCAGCGGAGATTGTGTGTTTTTGCAAACATCAGCCCGACAAGAAACAGCTGCAGACAGGATTTCCAATCTTTCCGTGGATTTGGACGGCCAGTTCAAGCAAAAAGTAATTTGTTGCGTTTTCAGTTGACATTACAGATGTTGCTCAACTGGCCATTTCCATCCGCGGAGTTGATGACACACTGAGCGTCACGAGGAGTTGGTGGAGTTGCTGCCGATGACAGATACAACGACAGCTGCTGATATTTTCACCGCACTCGTCGGCGCGCCGGACGGTCAGAGAGGCCTGGTCCCACGCCGTCAGCCTGGATACAGATGCTGCGTCCTCAGTGATTTCATCCGATCCAGAAGCCTGAATCTCCGCCAGTTCGACAGCCTTCTCAGAGACAAACACCACCTCTATGGCCTGCCACGCCACACTGTGTGTGTTTGTGTGTTCTTTTTCTTCAGAATTTTAAAATAAACTTTAGGTTTTTTATGATTAATTGTGATGTTGTGCTTGTTCTATTATGGACACACTGTCCTCAGGCTCCAGCTTTATGTTGGTCGTATTAAAACAAAAAAGAAAACAATCTAAAGTAGTTTTTAAGTTATATATACCGTGACTTTACCGGTCAGGCCCACTGGGGAATACATGCTCCTTCATGTGGCCCCTGAGCTAAATGGAGTTTGACAGCCCTGATTTAGACATTGCCTTTTTCTTTCTCTCTCGACTGACTCAAGGCTCCTTCTGCATTACAGTGATGTTTACTATGTAAAGCCATGAGATACACACTGAATGGTCAACAGATATTTATTAATTTTAATTAGATACTTCATTAATCCTCTTGGGGAAATCAGGACCCTGCTCTTAACCACCTCTGTCCCCACTAGGCCACCACTCCCCTGCTGTCTACATGAGGGTGAAGTTCAGAGGTTCAAATAAAGATGACCATGTAGTAGAAAAACATAAGGTTAAAAGGATGTGTTCATATTTGTGCCATTTTTTATATTTTGGTTTCACTTTTGTGCAGCTGATTGACGAGGTGGTGCCTTTCATCAATTATGATTAGCACCACAAGCCGTTCTCACAGGACTAGTATTAGCTGTGGGCCTGCAGTAGTGTGTCATAACTCCAGACGGTGGCCGAGAAATTCATTCAGTGTCAATGCACCAGGCGTGTAATTTGTAATGTTAAATTTACACTAAATGACCTCCCATTTCAACATAGTTTTAATCCTACACAAATGCACAGCTCAGCAATTCGGCAATTTTGCTACCTCTTTCATGGTGGATATTATTATTAATATTGTGGAAAAGAATTTATTTGGTTCAATCCAACAACTCAATGCCTTTTTAGTGCAGTAAAAAAACAAAACAAAAAAACTCTGGATGCATGTGTTTATCGTTATCCAAAGAACTAAAATGCAGGTCATGTTTGAGTAATTTTATTACATTTTGAGGTTTTCATCTGTCAGTGTTGTCACTTCTGTTGAAGTATAGAAGTGTATGATGGGAACTGAGAACAGGAAACTCCAATAAATCACAATCTTTGTTCAACCTGTGCAAATGCTCTGGATGAATCCCCTGCATAGGGGTGTGATTTTATAAATAACTAAATGTTCCCAAGTAGCACTTGTTCCATGCAAAAATAAACCTTTGTCTTCAGAATGCATCACCACTTTTACTTCCACATCAGACCACTCTGCGTACTTAATCTGAAACTCACACTCTTTGGACATTCCCACCGTGAAGCACTTCTGCAAACGGCAGTACTGACAGCGGTTCCTTGTCACCTTGTTGATAATGCAGTTCTTGTCCCGGTGGCACGTGTACACCATGTTCTTCTGGATGCTTCGGCGGAAAAAGCCCTGAGGAGACACACAGTGGAGAAGGGTGCGGTCCGTGAGAGGTTTCATCAACTGTAGCCTTTCAAGATGTTGAACCTGTCTGCAGCTGCGTATTTTCTGAAGCATCCACAGCTTTAGTAAAATTCTCTTGCCACTGGATATCACAATGTCACAACAGTATGTGTAACAATAGCCTGGGTTTCTGTCATTTCTCTACAGTGGAAAGAGGAAAGAGTCTGTGTGTGCCTGCTGGGAGTTCTGTGCATTGAGCTTCAAACGTTGGATTTAAGCTCCGAAACCGTACTGGTGGGAACAGAGAGCGAGAACCTCGGGGTATCAAACTGAGGCTGCTCATGCAGTATGGAGGATTAACCAAGGAGTTTGGTTGAGCCGCGCAGGGGAAAGCCATGCCTGAACTTTACACGGTGGGATTTAGTCCTGTAAAAGACAAATGAGGGCTTCCGTTGTAGTTATGTGGTGCACCAATAGAATAATAACTCTTTATTAGTCATTTGTTGTTTTTGAATTAAAATATAAAAAATAGATAAAAACAAAAAAAATGAAAATGGAAGGTCCTTATATAGATAAGATGATTACAGGCTGAGGTCATATCAAGCATTTGCTTTAAAGAGTTGTCCATTTTAGTGAAACACAAAAGTGACGTCCCTCCAAATCAAGGTCCAGTGTGGAGTCTATGTTGGCATTTCCCTCTGGATTAAAACTGCCACCAGAGTCTGACAGGTGGTTATCACCTCACAGTTTAAATCTGAGTGAATGTCAGAGGAAGAAAAATCAGATGGCACAAAAACTTTATCACAATACAGGAGTTAAAGAAAAAGCAGCATGCATACATGTAGTGCATCACAAACCACTAAAGTTCCAGATTTTCATTTGCTGACGTAAAGAAGATGAGCTTTTTCAATACAGTGATTGAAATGATCATTCAGACACAGTTCCTCGTGAGCATTCTGCCTGTCTGGTCTTTAGTTTTACTGTCTGTGTTTAATGAAGATGCGGCTGCAGGTACAGACTGTGTTTTTGACTCCGACACTTCTATACCTGGTTGTCATACATGTACACAGAGTGGTGAGAGTAAAGGAGAAGGGACAGCAGTGCTTTTTAACTACCCATCATGAGATCCTTCACGTTATTCAGAAAGAGAGTCTTTGCACTGAGATACTGAATTTAATAAAATTGTGAGTTTCTGTCCATGCTAAAGAACTGATAAAGGAAGCTGGCTGTCTTTGGGGTCTGTACGGAGACTCTGGTGCTGACTATGTGAAGGGGGATACTTCTTGAAGTGAAGAAGGTCATGGACAACCCTGAGCCTCCTCTTCACAACACAGTGATTCATCAACAATGTCTGAAGCCTCTTCAGATCAACACATGAACCTCTGCAATGACTCTCTGAGAAAATTTAAATCATAACCACTGCAACCATTAATTTCCCTCTAGAAATTAATAACGTATTTTGAGTTAAATGCTGTCTATTAATAGAGTTAGCATTTATGGAGATCTCTGGAGAAGGTAATCATGTCTCTATTCTATTCAAATAACATTCAAAAACACTTTGAATTTTATTTGAGTTGCCTCTGATTGATGGGTTTGTAGGTGGAGGAGGACAAGAACAGAATATGATCCACCTTCCCAAGAGAAGTTCGTGCAGAGGAGCTGTAAGCATCTCTGACGTTTGGATAAAACGAATCCAACGTGTTGTTTTCTCTGGTGAAACACCTGACCAACTGCTGGAACGTTGGAAATGTGGCAGAGAGATGAGGTTGAAATCACCAGTGACGACAAAAACCATACTGGCTGCTGCGTCTGAAGCTGAGCAACAGCAGAGCGATGATGTCACACAGCGTCTGTCCTGGCTGACGGCGGATGTAAACTGCCCCTCCAACAACACTGGTGACCTCAGAGAACAGTAGCGTGTCCTGGATTACACCATCTGTTGTTGACAAGCGCTGCAACTCCACCACCATTTCCTCTTCAAGTCCCTGTCTGGCCATGTTGTCTGAAAGCTGGTCAGGGACGCTGAAGTCGGGACACGCTCCTGCAGCCGGTCTCGTTGAAACACGCGATACTGATGAAACTCCAGGTTTGTCCCCGTGCGGGGGATTTGGGGTCTGAGTTTGGGCATCGTTTGGCTTCTTGATAGCTCGATCGTCAGCTCATAGTGCATATTTAAAGACAGCGTGGGTGTTTCACGTCGGTAAAATCTGAAAAACGATCCAAACGGCGTTGATTTCATAACCTAATAGCCATCGTGGATTTCTCTGCCACGACCGAAACTAGACCATGTTCAATCTAGGGACATAAAATTTATCTGAACATTATGATGTAATAACTAATTTACTTACTATTAATTTTAATTTATTTTAGTTGTCTTTGTGGCATCCTTCAGAGTCATGAAAAGAATTTGTGCATTTCTGAGCAATCTCTTTTTCTTGTTAACCAAACTTTATATCCATAAATACATATCTTCCAAAGTTTTTTTTGCTGGCTGTCATAGCAATACCTCTTTCAACTCTCCATCTGTTCGTTTGAAAAACACGTTTTGAGATAAATATATCCCCTACCTGTATTCTTGCCCTCGTTAAAGAACAAAAGTTTATTGAAAAAAGTAATTTTGTAGGTTAGGTCTATCATTTCAAAAGTTTTCATAGGCAGCACGGTGGCTTAGTGGTCGGCACTGTTGCCTCACAGCAAGATTCCTGGTTTGACTCCCGGGTCTGGCGGGAATCTGTCTGTGTGGAGTTTGCATGTTCTCCCCGTGCTTGCATGGTTCCTTCCAGGTACTCCGGCTTTCTCGCCATGATGGATGAAAAACGTTATGTGCTAAATATGCTTTAATTAAAACAACAGTTTCCTTGTTGTATGATTTCCGGTTGTACTTTCTAAGTGGAGACCGCTGGTACCACGTGTACAGGCTGCGTAGTCCTGAACCCAGAACCATGACGAATGTTTGGGCAAACTACAAATATATTCCAAGCATCATGCCACACTTCCAGCTTTAAATAATAATTACAAGAAAAATTATTCTTATTTCATAGTTCGTAATGTGCTTGTTTGGCTCACTGTTTGAATTAAAAAGGATCCTGAATGTGATTTCTTTGGGAAAAAAAACGACATTGCCGTGTTTGAAATGTTATTGGAAGCTGGGTTCAGCGTTTATAGTATATGACTCACTCTGCAGGATCATGCCTCCAACTGCAACTTCAATAAAAGTCAGTGCTGCATTACTTGTGAGGCCTGATGACAGTGTGTATAATATAGTATATAGTGATGTATAATTCAAATCTGACTTCTATAAAGACCTTTGTTCTTTTACAGTGTTTAAACAATATTGTAGATGTGATTATACTTCTTCCAGTTTTTGAATACCTTTCAATCAACATGATGCTTTATATTTGCTCATTTGTATGTATATAACTCCCTTTAAACACTGTGTGAAGTCAGAAATTAACTTTTAGAGTTGCTCCAACCTCAGACAACATTTGCAAAGCAGTTCTTAAGCAGCGTCACATTTGTTACTAAACTGCTGTGGCCAGTAAAAGCATGTGAAGCCAAGGAATGATCAGGTTTTTTTCTGAATCAACTTACCATAAATCTTGAATTTTTTACTGATATCACTTAGTAATTTATCTGAAGTCTTTTAATAATAGTCGTCTTTCATCATGGCCCTTTTGCACATGTTTGTGCCTAGGGGGTGAGAGGGTTAAAACTCCATTTGCCATAGCTGTCTGTGACAGATGGGACCTTGCCTTTTCATTAGTGAGGCAGGATGCATGATGGATCACAGATTAGATCTTAGGACTGAAATGGCTGACTCTTTAGACCGTCTCACCTCGGCTTAATGCATCCTTCAACTGCAGCACCATTCCCTCTGTCTCATAGATGCTACCTAATGCAGCCAGTTGTGCCTGAACCTTGATACCATGTTATGGGACATTTGAGGTCACCTTCCCTCTGCTGGTATTACTCATTTTCTTAATAGAAGCCATTATTCTGGTTGATGCAGGCTGAATGAGTTGGTTAAAACTTACATGTAGGGTTTGATGGATGATAGCAGAAACAGCCTGCAAACCATCAGCTGCTATATGACTATGTTCAGGTTGGGTGCAGAATCCAAGGCTACTCAATTACGCCATGTCAATTATGCTATTCAAAGCAGAGAGTGTGCAGTGGACTTAGAATAGTGTGTGGCACTACAACAGCTGGTGTTTGGGTGTACACAACAACAAAATATTTCTCAAACATATATGCCTTTTGTGAGGTTCGGCTGCTTAGACAGATTTGTTGACTGTTCATGGCCGGGTGGCAATGTCATGACTTACATTTTATGTTTTATATGTATACTGATGGGAAAATTAAACTAGTAGTAGTACTAGACTGTGCGTAAAGACAATATAAATCAATTTTTTCCAAAATACATATCCTCTGTAGTATGAATATACATGTTCTCCAGGTATTTGTGTGGATGTGCACATTGGTATTCCCTTCATACATGCGCTCAATGATAAATCCTATCTTCTTTGTTTCCACCTCAGAATTGAGGAAAAAACCAACAAAGTTTTATGTTGTTAGTGTGTAAGCTCCAGTTTGGAGGAACAAAACCTCCAGTTACAAACTTGGAAGACTGGGATTGAAGTTTGGAGTGTTGTCTCCAGGATGTTTCCAGAGACCAGAACATGACCCCCGAGCGACAGGTAAAAACTCCCCTAGTGGAAGAAAAACCTTAAGCCAAACAGTGGCAAGAAAAACTCCCCTTTAAGAGGGAAGAGCATCTCAGTAAAGTGTAAAACAACACGTCTATTTTAATCGATGGGCTTTTTGCATGTTTATGCAAAAGATTGTGCTTCTTTAAGTGTGAGTGGGTTATTTAAATGGACTTGAGGGAGAGAGATACCAGCAAGTGATGGGAGAGACTACAACAGGTAAAACTGTACAATTGTCTAGTTTTTGTGTACAAGTGTGCATGCTTGTATAGGTCTGTTTACATTATATTACATTATATTACTTTTGATTTCACATCCATGGCAAGTCAGAAGGGTTGTTGAATGTTTTGTACCACATCAGCAGAGTTTTTATCAAGCAATACATTTATTTCTGATCAAAGTGATTGGCAGTGGGCTGAGCCAGCGGCTAGCTGTTATCACGTCCTCATCCATATTCCGTTTGTATGAACCCAGCATCAACTAAACACCACAGTCATTTTTAATTTAGTCAACATGTTAAACTGTATATTCCATTGTAAATGTCTGACGGCAGCTCTGCAGATATTTCACTGCAGTTCAGCTGGGAGCAAAGCTAACTTTGATTGACGTTCAGTGGGCGTGTCCCCATCGCCTTGCTGAGAAACATGGCTCTGCTCCATATGGAGGAAAATGGGCTTCAAAGACCACTGGGTCATGTGTTTTAAGTTTGGTTTTAAAGGAGGAGGTGGTGTCAGCCTCTTCGTTTGGTCATTTCAGACTTTTTATGCAAGTAACAGAATTTAGAATTGGACTGTATACCTCAGAGGAAGACGGTGGGGGGCAGTTAAACACTGGAGAGACGTGGTCTGTTGGTTCCTGTCAGCATTCACGCTGCTGCATTTTAGATCAGCTGGAGGATATTCAGAGAATTACTTGGACATCCAGCCAACAACACATTACAGTAATCTAGTCATGATTAGTTTTTGAGCATCACTCTGGGAGAGGATGCTCCTGATCTTTGTGAAATTACAAAGTTAGGAAAACTACGTTAGTTCAGGTCTGTGCTGTTGTAAGGTTACACTCATGTAACACTGATGAGTTCCAAAGTGTTGGAAAATAGGGACATCAGCAGTAAAATAATCTCTTACAAGCGTCCAGATGGCATCGTCCATAAATTTCTTGCGATGAAAAATAATAATATAGATGGAGAACAGGTCCTTTCACAATAAGTCCTGCACACATTTATACTGATCACTGACTCCCTTGCCACAAGATACTTTACCCATGTGTGAGTGAAAGGTTTGGATGTGGGCTGTAGTAATGCATTTCATGTTTACTAACAAGGAGCACTTGTGTATCTACAGTAAACTGATGCTGCCACTTAAAGCTATTTATCTTCACACGCCTTTGGGGAACCTCCTTGTGTCTTAAATGACAGAGATGCTGTCATCATAAATACTTTCAGAATCCCCACTTCTGTTTTTTCTCAGCTGGTTTCTTGCATTCATAATCATTCCCCTCAGCAACCACAGGCCACACGTGCTGCCATGATAGTGCAGACTACAATGCCACTATCCATCCTGAGGGTTTATCATTTTTAAGCTTGTAAATGTGCAAACAAAGGAAACCCTTGGGATGAGTGTTGTACAAATATTATTACCCTGTTAGAGTGCAGTGGGGAATGTGGGAGGCAGTTGCTGGACTAAATAAACTAATCAGTCAGAGGTTTCCCCTGTGCGGACACACTGACACATTGAGAATAACATACACTTCATAAGCAAGAAAGCAGAGAAGATTTAAACTCTACCAACTTTACCTTCCAGAATAAACTACCTGCAGAAAGTAAAGTTAAAGTGTTGTTTCTTAACCTTGTATGTACATTTGTCTTTGACCCAGTACTCAACATTCTTTATTACTAATGTAAGGTAATGATTAAACTATTTTGAACAGTCTGCAGGCAGAGGTGCTTGATTTTATGCACCTGTGGCCATGGAAGTGATTGGAACAGCTGAATCTGATTATTTTGATTATTTAGCGAATACTTTTGGCAATATAGTGTATGTACTGTTTCAGAGGCATGCAATAAATAATGAATAAATGTTAATGCATTTCTTACCTACAGATTGTAAGAAATTGAGAGAGAGAGTGAGCTGATTCCTCCATAACATCTCAGCAGAGCTCTTTGCACTCGACAGCAGGCTCACGCGTGTTTTCTAGACCTTCATAAGTCGAGTGGGAGGCAACACCTTCAGTTATCTGGCTGCTTTCTTGTAGACCAACTCCCAGTTTGGGCTGAGGACACAGATGGTGTTCCCGCTTTTAAAATTAAACTTTCTTTTTTAGCAAAGTTTATACTGTAGTTAAGGCTCACTTGGTTACCCTAAGTCAGCTCTTTAGATGCATTGCTTAGGCCTGGACCTAGTGGATCTCCAATGATGCACTAGGTCTTCTCACTCCAACCTTTTTTACACATGTGCAGTATTTACATATCCACTAGACCAGGTACTGTACACCTGGTCTAGTCTAGTGCTTAGAGTTTGTCCTGTCTCTGAGATCCTCTAACTGGTTACGTCAGATGGCACCCCTTCTTTAGTCTGGTCCTGCTGGAAGTTTATTCCTGTTAAAACAAAGGTAAGGCAACTGTGATTTTCATTTTAACCCTTGCAAGGCAGTGAGGCTCAGGTCAAAACAAGCCAAGCCAGAGCCAAGGTCCCCACTTCCTTAGAGGGCCAATCCCTTAGCCCCTAGCAAGCTTTAATATGTGATTTACCAGGAATAGAATAATATGGAAATTTAAACTTTACTTAAGTCAGCTATACGTATGACTTTACATTCTATGAATACAGTTACATGAATTGGGCCAAGCTGGAATGACTTGGATTATAATACCAGTAAACTAGATTTAGTCTTTGTGGCGTTTGCATGTTCTGTGCCGGTCTGGAAAAACATCCATGATCCATTTTAAATTGCTTTGGTTAACGGGATCTGCTAAATGTGATGAGCCTGAGGCTTAACTGCTTTGAACTGCATCAAATACAAATGTTATTGATGTTAAGCTGAGGTTGGTTTTTTTTTCTTAATGAACTGCTTTTTATTTGGTGATATGTATATAAACTGAATTCAGTTAAATGGCTGGTTTGTTGGGGCAAAAGCATGTGATACGTGTCTTTATGAGCAACCAATGATCAGTAAGCTTCATATGCGTCACATAAACAAAAATAATCTTGCCCTTTTTTAAATTAACTTTAAGTTTCAGTAAGTAAAAAAGCAGATTTCTCTGTTTCATGTGGAGTACAAGCTGAAGTGTCTAACTTAGCTGCATTTTATACATGTGTTCAGTTACTTTGGCCAACACCATGAATTCATGGCGTATCCATGAACCTCACTAGTTCTGTCACTTTGATGGTGATGTGACACTTTTACAGCACGTTAAAACCCTTCCAGGGATTCCAGTACCTTAGAACAGTATCATTATATGCAATAATTAAAATGAATTATAGTTCATAGATGATTATTTTAAGGGTGTTTCAACTTAAACTGCAAATGCAAAAAAAAGCAGAAATAAAAGAAGGAAAAAATGACTGAAAACATCAGCATTCGGTGCAAACAGAAAAACATGCAGAGGTAAATAAGTAAAAAATGCAAAAGTGTCATCAGATGTGAGAGAAAGACAAAAACACATTTGAACTGGTGAGACCTTAAAATAAAAATGAATCCAAAGAGATACAAATGAACAATTATAGCCTAAAATGGGCCACATAGTTTCAGAAAACTATAAAAAACCTCAATGACCAGAAATATACACTGACCTCAAAAGTACCACAAAGAAATACTAAACGATGATAATAAATTAAAAGAGCAATTACAATTACAATGTAAGAAAATGGTCATTCATATTGGCAGAACCATAGAGATAAAAACAATACACCAACAAAATATTCATGCAGTGACTAAAGAACTTATTAATGCAATTCTGTTAAACGAACCATGTCTGAGATGTGGAGTATCAGGGGACTCTGGTCCAGACACCTGGGAGATGAGGCCACATACCCTGAGACTGATAAGCTGCACCTTGATACCCTGATATCATTATCCAGCATCTTGTTATCTTAATGGGCCCAGGATAGGATGTCAGGGCAACAACCCCACCATCTTAGGCCTTCTCATTTACAGATTAAAAAACGAAAGTGCCGCCCATTAATTTTTTAGAGACAATGCAACCCCTCGTACACCTGGCCTACTCCTCTTTCTCTCCCTCTGTCGCTGCTCCTGCCATCAGCTGGCTGCCCAGCTGTCCAGCTTTCTTGCCCCAACTCTTTGGTTTGGGCTGCAGCGTTTTGTGTTGCTTGAGCATTCAGTACATGCTAGTGGAAGAGACGTAAAACCGTGGATTAGCTTTCACTCTTAATTGTGTCTACGTCTTATCACTGCTGGGAAGTGGAGAGGACGCCGGATACCCTGTGGGTTCCAGAAAAATGAGGACCGGTAGAGTGGGGACTAGGAGACAAAGATAGCGTGGGTCTGTGTGTGTTTGTACATTACACATTTATCCACTTTATCCAAGCTGCTACACGCAAAATAGAAGAGGGAACTGCCATCAGAATAACACCAGTTGAAACATAAAAAGGCCTATAATACAGACAGCTTACGATAACCTATGATGTTACTTAATATAACTTTACATATACATATCAAATCTGTCCAAAGATCCTTATTTCAAGTGTGTCTACTGGGACATCTGAAACCAGTTAGAGCTGCTAGAGCTGACGTGAGGACTAGCAGAGCCTCGCCCCCCTCGCCTGACCCATCGCTGCTCAGCTGGGTTCTCTGCTGGCGTAGGAGGGGGTTGGACCTGCATTCAGTCGTCCAGCAAGGTGGTCCTGGTAGACCTTTGCTGGAAGTTGCTGAAGTACTTTCCAGGGCTCCTTTATGCTAGAAATGCTTTGTTTCTTAGACACTTAGCACAAGTGGCCAGTGTCCTTTCCACGCCAACCCACCGCTAGTCACAGCACAGTACAACAACAAATATTTCTTTAAAATGTTAATGAGTATTAGTTTTTGGTCTTTATTCACAGCTCACAAATCAATTCAGCGAAAGCTGCAAAAGTGGTAACAGCTTTTCTTTTGCTCAGTTAGGGCGTCACGTGTCTAATTACACATAAATGTGTTGCTTTGTTGCTTTATATAATTTCACCTGATGTGGTACAAAAATAAAAAAAACTGCCATGAATGTTAAATCTAGCTACGTAGACCAAAATCATTTATTTTCATCAGATTGTAAATATATTATTTCTGCTGCAAAAAACTGACATTTAATCATGAGGTTGAATGTCAGTGGTCAGTCACAGCAACTCATCTCACACACACACACACACACACACACACACACACACACACACACACACACACACACAGAACACACACACACACACACACGAACACACACACACACACACACACACACACACACACACGAACACACACACACACACACACACACGAACACACACACACACACAACACACACACACGAACACACACACACAACACACACACACACACACACACACACGAACACACACACACAACACACACACACACACACACACACAAACACACGAACACACACACACACACACACACACACGAACACACACACACACACACAACACACACACACGAACACACACACACACAAAAACACACACACGAACACACACACACAACACACACACACACACACACGAACACACACACACACAACACACACACACACACAAACACACACACACACACACACACACACACACACACACACACACACACACACACACAGACACACACACATACAGTGGGGCAAAACGTATTTAGTCAGCCACTGACTCTGCTCATTCTTAAGAAGATGCGAGAGGTGTACTATGAGCAACAAAATGAGGAAAATAAATCCAGAAAATCACTTTGTAGGATATTTAAAGAATTTATTTGTAAATGATGGTGGAAAAAAAGTATTTGGTCAGTAACAAAAAAAACAGATTTCTGGCTGTAACTGTAACCTGTAACAGAAGCCCAAGAACACCAAACCTACTGTGAAGCACAGGGGTGGAAAGACTGAATGTGGTCATGTATCATGAGATTTAAACCCAAACCTCCTTCCATCGGGGACAGCATCGAAGATGGAACGTGTGTTGGTCTTCCAGCATGACGACCATCCCAAACACACCGCTCGGGCAACAAATCCGTAAAACGGATTTCAAGGTCCTGGAGTGGCCCAGCGAGTCTCCAGACCTCAACCCCATAGAAAATCTGTAGATGGAGTTGAAAGTCTGTGTTGTCCAGCGACAGCCCCAAACCACCACTGCTCCAGAGGAGATCTGCATGGAGGAACGGGCCACAACACCAGCTACAGTGTCTGCAGACCCGGTGAAGACTGACAGGAAACGTTTGACCTCTGTCACCGCCAACAAAGGTCATGTTACAAAGTACTGAGTTGAACTTTTTGTTATTGACCAAATACTTATTTTCCACCATAATTTGCAAATAGGTTATTAAAAAATCCTACAATGTTATTTCTTGGATATTTATTTTTCTCATTTTGTCTTCCATATTTGAAATGTTTTGGATCTTTGCCCTTTCATTCTCCACCACCCCTGGAGGTACCTCCCACCTTGACTTTGGGACTTCCGACCCATATTCAGTGCAGATGTTTCTGTAAACTAGAACCACTACCTAGTTGGGTGGTTCCATGTTTGCTTTACCTGCCAGCATCTTGCTGGATTGTCTCTGGAGCATCTTTGGACAGTCTGCAGCTGAGGTCTTGTCTGGTGTGATGGACCCTGGTCTCTATCACTCTTGTGCTCGAGGTCTTGTGCTGCTATGATTAATGCCTCTGTGATGTCCTTCAGATCAGCCTTTTCCAGCCACTGGTAGGAATTGGTTATGTCAGCCACTTCTTCAATCTGCCCTGTAAGGCCTTCTCTGATGGTTCCTCATCCACCTCTTCAATCTGTAGATGGTACATGCCCTGTAAGGCCTTCTCTGATGGTTCCTCATCCTCTTCTCCAATCTGTAGATGCTACATGCCCTGTAAGGCCTTCTCTGATGGCTCCTCATCCACTTTTTCTTCTGCACTGGATTGCTGGTGCCTGAGACATTTATTTATCAGCTTATCTTTAGGGGCCTCCTCCTTGCTGTTTTCCTGGTTCTTTGTTGTTTTCATCCTGGATGGTGGCTTTGACGCTCACTAATTCATCTTTCCGCTTCGTGAAGAGTCTCATGGTGTTAGACTTTTCATTCAGCTGGCTCTTCAGGATCTGCCTGACTCTTCTCAGGTACTTGGCCATGGCCACGTCCTTGCAGCCTCCTCGTAGTTGCCATTTGCTAGTGGATTCCCAGGTATTTGTAACTGTCCTGCAGGTCCGATATGTTGTCCTCTGGTCGTCTGGTACCCACTCAGTGGTGATCATCGCGCTACCTCTTGGACACCATCCGAGCGCATTTATCCAGCCAGAATGACATTCCGATATCTCTGCTGTACATCTTTTGTGAGATGGATCAGTGAGTCGATGTATTGCTCCTTCCTGGCGTACAGTCTGATGTCATCCATGTAGAGACGGCTACTGATCATCGCCCCACTTCTGAACCAGTATCTGTAGCCGCTCTGATGATCTGGCTGAGACGGTTCCTGCCTATGAAGAACAGCCGTGGGGACGGAGCATCTCCATGTTATATGCTGCACTTGACAATTACTAGTGCAATTGGCCTTGAGCTGGCCTCTAGACTACTCAAGTATTCAAGAGTGTGGCACTGAGTTGTAGGCTTTCTTGTAGTTGATATAGGCAGTGTACAGATTGCTTTGCCACATCTTGCAGTACTTGGTAACCGCCCTGTCAACCAGAAGCTGGGTCTACATGGATATACATGTGGATACAGCTGGATATACATACATACTCTGTATGCGTGTTTATTACTGCACACGTTTTTCTTTCATGTACTGGCATTTATCCAGCTTCCTTGATTTAAGAAACTTAGCACAAAATATAGGAATAATTGTTTGGTAGATTATTTCTTTGTTGTAACAATGTTTATTGGCAATAAGACTTATACTGCTGGAAAGCCTTTTTATTTCCCTTCTACATGGTAACCCTACCACACACACATTTCTTTACTTTTTGTGCTAAGTTTATGTAGAAATGTGAAAACAACCTATCTTTGAGAAACATTGTTTTTATACATTTAAATAATTTCTTTTTGAATTACTTTGAATCTATGACTGGTTGAGTAATTTTTCAACCATTTTGAGCAGGATGTTGGATTTCCTGCCTGAAATTACAATGTTACTTTTTTCCCCATAACCTCAATACTATCTATAAATTGCTCCAAACAAACTGGTTTTAGAATGTGTTTCAGGCCTGAAATGAGAAAATGGATGTTTATTAACCAAAGAAGTAAAACTGATGAGAACTGTATTTCACAGAAAAAGTTTGTAGGTTGTCTGTACCTAGACATACTAAACACCTATATAAGATATTATTTGAGTTTCCTGTATAAACAATATGCAAATTTCTTTGGCAATCTATTTTTTTTAATCAAAATGAAATATGCTTTTACAACAACAAGTTTTCAGGTTATATTTTCAGGTTATGAATATTTTTTTAATTTAAATTTTGAAGAGAGGAGCTGTGAGACCTACAGGCCTGAGCTCAACAGTTGCAGCGACAGACTCACATTCACACCTGCAGGCAGTTTAGAATCGCCAGTCAACCTAGCACGCATCGTTTTGGACCGTGGGAGGAAGCCGGAGTACCGGAGGGAACAAACGCAAGCACGGGGAGAACATGCAAACTCCACACAGGAAGATCAAACCAGGCACCTTCTTGCTGTGAGGCAACAGTGCCAACCACTAAGCCACCGTGCTGCCCCTTTTAGAAAAAAATCAAAACAAAAAACAACTAAAAAACAAAACAAAAAAACAACTAAAAAACAAAACAAAAAAACAACTCTTGCAATACTCTGCAAAACCCCCAAAAACCCATCATGTATTCACAATATAACACATAAAACATATATATGGTAAACCAAAACATTTCATTTCAGTTCAGTTTTATTTATATATAATCTATTACAATACAACTTGTCTCTAGGGTCTTTCCAGAGACCAGAACATGACCCCCAAACAATTATTACATAAACAACGGCAGGTAAAAACTCCCCTTTAAGAGGAAAGAAACCTGGATCATAAGAACAGAAAAAAGGGAGATCAGGAAGAGAGAATGAAGAACAGAGAAGAGAGACACAGACGCACCATCAAAGGTACAAAAGTCCATATACATCAGTATAATTATCCGTCAGCAGCCGAACTAAGACTTCCATGTATTTATGACTGATACCTGGTAGTTGGTGGACGACAGAGACGACTACATAAACAGGTGTAGACAGCAGACACTGAGGTGGTCAGAGGTGGGACTGCAGGTCAGCACATGTCACCATGAGATTGTTTTATCTGATATTAAAATTTAATGGCAGTTAAAATTAGGCAATAAAACAATGGAAAAATAAGTAGTGTAAAAAAGAAAACACACAGACAAGCATCTTGCAATATGTGGCAACATATAATGTTATTATTAGGTGTAAAAATAGAATATTTGAGTGGTTGAATTTCTCAGAATAAAAAATGAGGTTCATCAGTATATATATGTATGTGTAAATAACTTATATATATATATATATATATATATATATATATATATATATATATATATATATATATATATATATATATAAATTACTCTGTTCAACCAGAAATGAAGAATATTTTGTGTGCAAAAGCCTTTGATTATGTCATCATGCACGTAAAATGGTCAAAGGAGTCAGAGAAACTGAACAAGTATTTTGTGGGCCAAAAGTCAACACTGGATGCAAATTAAAACGGAACACAAAATGAATTAATTTTCTTGATTAGATAAATTTTTTCAGTTTAAGCACTTGATATTTTTCCTTTGTTCTGTTCTAAAATGCGTTTATGAGATTTGTTAATCTCTGAATTCTGTTTTCTTGGTATTTTCAACAGTTTGAGGCCAATGCAGAGATCCAGACTCCACAAGATCCCCGGCGCCCTCTTGAGTCCCACTGATACTGCAGTTCTCATGAGAAAGTATCTTATTTTTATTTGTTTATTTTTAAGTAAGTCCCTGCAAATGAGCAGGTGGTCATAATGTAAATTATTAATTATTCCGTATTACAGTGGGTTAAGGTTGAACTCAGCTTTCCAAAATATGTGGTTAATCTGTCACTTCATGATAACATAATAGAGCCAGGTTCTTTGAATAGATTTTTCCCCTTAATAATTCAAATCATTATTTAAAAATGAAATTTTGTATTTACTCACATTATCTGGGGGGAAAACAAAAACATTCTATGAGGGGACACATTTTCAAAGCTGTAAATGAGAGTTTACTGAGGCTTTCATCCTCGCCAAGCCGGCTTTGATTGACAGCTACAAGTGACAGTTGTGACTGACATTTGGCTGATGTGCTCTTTTCCCAGAGTCCTGAACCACATCACGCTGTTGGAGCTTAGTTTTAGGCATAAAAAAACAGTATTTTGCAGAAACAGAAGAAAGAAAATTTGTATTCTGACTTTTTCTCTCTTTTATACTAACATAATGATCAAATATCAAGATCTTTTTTGTGTTCTTTGTTTAAGACAGCTTAGACCCCATTTTATGGGCTCCATCCTTCAAAGGTTGTAGTTGAAGATTTGATGAATTTACAGAATGTTTCGGGTGAGTGTTTCCTCTCTGAAGGTCTTTTACTGCTACCTATTAAAACAGGGATAGAGGAAGGTACTCACAGGACTGCGGTCTGGACCACTTATAAGTTTGAACTTGTTAATATTTTCAAGAAAATTAGACAGACTTACTGTCTCTTGATGAGACTATATTGCTAGTTTTAAGAATTTTATTCAAGAACATTTTTCTTACCCCATTGGTAGATATACTTTTACTTAATATAAGACAATTTGACTAGATTTAGGAGTGGCCACCTGTCCAGGTGTCCTCCTGGCCTTCACCTCTAAGGAGCTGGGATAGGCTCAGCAGACCTCCATGACCCTATACAGGGTTTCGCCGGTGTAATGAACGGATGGATGACCAGATTTAGGAATATCTGGCTTTATTCTAGAGGGGTTGTGGCAGCGCAAGTTCTTTGGTGATTATTTTGATGTTCACCAAAGTATCTGCTACACGTTGCCACAGTTTTAATGAAAGAAAGAGGGTGGTAACTTGATGATAGAGTAAGAGGATTTTTATTGGTTTTAACCAGAAATGCAGCATTGTTCAAAGTAGTTGTGAATGTTATCTGCTATTGGTATTAATACTCTACAGAGGACAAGAAGTGATTGGAGAGCTCATTAATAACGCTGTCCTGTCCAAGTTGTTGTTAGTGATTGCGTTGCATCTCTGTTGAATAACTGACAGAAGTAGTTATTGTTTTTTGTTTTTTTGCCTGACTTGATTGGCCAGGAACCTAACAGATTTAAGAGTGTGGTGAATTTTTTCCTGTAGTAATCTTTTATCGGCAATTGAGATTGTTTTGAATGTAAATGTATTATCTCATTTAAGTGGAATTTGTATTGGCAGAGTTCACTGTGTGTGTGTGTGTGTGTGTGTGTGTGTGTGTGTGTGTGTGTGTGTGTGTGTGTGTGTGTGTGTGTGTGTGTGTGTGTGTGTGGATCAAATTATGGATCTTTGAGGCGTAAAAAGTTAAAACTCCATCCTTTGTTTGGCTCATGTAGACTGGTTTTGCTCCAAGTCCATGTTACAATGGTATGACCACTAATGATAATACAGTGAAACTCTGCATCAGAGATACTAGATATACATGCAAGTGAGTTATATGAGAAATGACAAAATAGAGACATGATGATAAAATAATGTGAGTAAGAATGATGAACTGGGGAGAATAATTAAAATTCGCCATCACCAAGACCAGCAGCACTCATGAGCCGCTGACTCCCAGATTCTGTTGTCAACAGAGCCTTACTTCTGTCTGCTGATGGGTCAGTTACTGTATTGACAATAACTTTTTTTTTAATTGAACAGATATTCAAAATATAGAAGGTAACCCAAAGAGTCCAGTAAATAGAGTAAGTACACAATGATGTATAACTGACTTTGTACGTATATGAATGTTATATCTTGTGATTTTGGTTAGAAGACTTCAAAAAAATGAGTGTTGCCAATATGTTGGTTATGCAAAGAGTACTGTGTCATGGCATAAACAGAACAATTTAGTATGAGATGGCATTTAGGAAAAGAGGTTAGTAGAGAGTTTTACAGGAAACACACCCAACTGATCAAAACACCGGGAAAAACAAACATTTTGATGAAGCTGTGCTTTCAGGATGTAAACAATCAAGGTAAAACATATAAGTGGAAAAATGGGGAAAAATATATGAAGACGTTTAAAAAAAAGACATTTGACTTTTAGCCAAAAATTGTCATAATAAAATAAAGTTTGGTTTCAATATTCACGTGTTGCCTCTTAAATGGCCATCCACTGATGACCTAAATGTTTAGGTGAAATAACTCTTGACCAGCGAGGGCGTGGTGGGCTGTAATAATATAACATCTTTCCCCTGTAAACGTTCTGGCACATTGACTGTCTGATTTTTCTCTGTTAGTTTGGGAGGTTTTATGCGCTGCGGCGCTGACAAGTCACTTTATGAAGTCTGTGTTAGCACAAGAGGAGCTGTAAAGTTTATAGTGAAAGGCATTAAGCTTATGGATAATGTTCTCTTTTGCTCCCTGTGTCTGCACTACATTGTCAAGTAAACTGAGATCTGAATCATCAGTGAAGAGAATAAAAAACAGATATAAAGACCACATAGGGTATGTTTTGAATACTGGCACGACTGAGCAGCCATATGACAATTAGACTATTTAACCACGTCGACTGACCTCCAGGGCATATTCACAACAATCATAAACAGATTCAACGCAGCAGATTGTAAATGTGTGCTGACCTACAGAGACAGTGGTGTGTAGAAGTGTGACTTGCTACTACTTTAAAATCTCTTACTGCATAATTCATTGTTACAACATGAAACATAATGTTTATGTTTTAGTCAGCTGCAAGATTACAAAACCTTTTACAAAAAGATCCCCAGTGTTTCCAAAGCAGATTAGACTCAAATGAACACAGATTAAACACAAGTAATTGTTCTAAATGTAGAACATTACAGATATATCATTTTAAGATTGAGTGACATCAGCTAAAATCAGTATTACCATTAAATGCCACATTTGGCTGTGTTATTGATAAATTCAGAGTTTGTGTCAGGGTTTCTTACCAGGATCTGCAGGCTGAGGTCTCCAGTACTTTCTTACTTTGGTCAGCTGGAAACCCATTTGCGACATTTGACAGTTTAGTTTCAAACAAACCTCTTATTCACTACTGAAGTCCAAACATACTGTACAGTTGGCATGGAAACACTTCTAAAAACACGCCCTGCTCCTGTTGTTACGAAAACAGTAGTGAAGTGTTATTGGCATTATGTGTAAAAAGATCTTGTGATAGTGGCTATAAATAATAATAATAATAATAATAATAATAATTTACTTTATGTTGGGTGAGTGAGAATAGTAAAACAAAAGTAGTGACATCACATGATAATCAACTTCAGCTTAACATTCTTGTGGTAAATGTTGTGTTGTGTCCTACACTACTACATCCTGCATGTGGATTTGAGATGGAAAGAAAAGACCAGCCAGGGCTGGGGTGGAGGGTGTTGGAGGAAGAATACTTTCTTTACCAAAGCTCACATTCAGAATTGTGATTTCATTCAAGAGGTTGAACTTTCTCGCTTGTCAAACTAGTTCCATCAAACTAATCCCACTGTGTCAACGCCTCAGGACCCAACAAGAGAAGCAGAGAAAAGGGAGGAATGTCACGGCTCAAAGTTTCGTCTCGTCTCTTAAGACCTGTCAGCACATCCAATGTGTATAAATTCAAGGCATCTTTATCTGGACATTTCAAGGATTATGCAAACTAATCTTAGGATGTCATTTTCCTAGCAGCTCTGCATCCATTCTGAAAAAAGAAACTAAATCACTGAAGAAAACATAGCTTTCCCTTCCCCCTTCTCCTCTGTCACCATTTGGTTTGGGTGTTTAAATGATGGTAATTCAGAAAAAGGCCTTACTGACTACACATGCATTCAAGTAACACCCTCTTGTTGGACCTTCATATAGGCAAGCAGGGTGTTTTTTTATTTTTTTATGTTGGTATAGTCATCAATGCCCCCCTCCCCCCTCCCCATTACTATCATTGCAAACCACTTTATTCTGATGAAACAAACAAAACATCCAAAATAACACCAGTACCTTGCTTTTAGCACAGATACAGATACGTGACCACATCACACCATTTCTTCGTGCCCTTCTCTTGTTGTCTGATGTGAGCTTTAAGGTGGATCTTGAACCTTTATTGCTTGTTTTTGAAGACTTTAGTGGTCAGATTTCTGCCTATTCCTGCAGTCTCTGGTTAAGATCTGATTAAGACCCTCTGGAAAGGCCCGTCTGAAATGAGATGTGTCACCAAAAATGACTTGGGTTTTTCTGCAAGCCCCCAGCTATGGGGCTCCCAGTTAAAAACCAAGAAAACAACGCTTGTAATGGTGTGGCTTTCTGGAAATGGCACTGGCAGATTTGCAAAAACACTGATGGCATCAATAAAAAAAAAAAATTCCATCACATAGCGAATCCAAAAAGAATTGATTGAGGACATAGAGCCTTTATTATTTTTATGTGTGATGTTGTCCACCAGAAGATGCTGGTATTTAATTTATTCCATTATTTTCTCTGATGAAATGACATCAACACATGCCAAACACAGCACGTTTTTGTAGTGATTTTTATGAATCATTCAAAGAATTCTATTAAAGTTCTTCTCAGTCTTTGTAGACCTCAACAGGACCACCATCTTTCCTTGAAAGAAAATGCGAAAAACAGTCTGGAAAGGTTTGAAGAGGCAAGCAGGGCAAGTGTGCTACCAATGATCAATCTGGGGATTTGATGCCCAAGACCAGCTCAATTCGTTTCTACGAGGAACAAATGAAATAAAAGTCAACAAATTAATATATTCATACTACGTTGAAATGGAAGTGCAGACATTTTTCAAAATGAAAACAAAGTTAAAATAAGGCACAATACTTTAGCAAGATAGCCTCATAGTTCTCGTGAACTTACAAGCTTCTCGTTGGCTAAAACAACACGTGAAGATAGAGCTGGACTGTAATGGCCAAAACCAGCTTTGATCATTTGGGAAGAGGGAAATGTTTCACTTTTGCCTTATTGATGACTATATGACTATATTGAGGTTGTCATAAGTGTAGACAGTAATACGTGTACATGAACGTTGAAATGAGAGCTGTCAGTCCATTACCTTATTTATCATATCAGCTCAGCTCTAATGACACCCGGCTACGCCAATCAGAGGTCACTAAAATTAATATTGTGTAACTATGCCAAAACCATGTGGGACTCCGTAGTTTTCTCAGGTCCCCTCCCCAATCTGACCGGTGATGACATGTTTAGCCGCATGTTTGTCTCGGTGGTTCAGAAAACGACGTGGCCTTTATTGACAATTGGAAGAGGTTTTGGGGAAAGCCTGGTCTGCTTAGAAGAGACGGCATTGATCCCACCCGGGATGGTGCAGCTCTTATCTCTAGAAATCTGGCTGATATTATTAGATCCTCCCCCTGACAATCCAGGGTCCAGGCCGGGATGCAGAGCTGCAGTCTTACACGCTTCTCTGCTGCTTCTCGAGGACTATCGCCTGCCAATAAAAAGGTAGAAGTAAATGATGTAATCGGAGATTCTAACGAGGTGCCAAGTAAAATAGATTTAGTATCGATTCCCCGTCCTCCAAATCTTCACCAAGCCCTAACCCTAACCATGATAGAGGCGTTAACCAAAATAACCTTGTAAGAAAATAAAACAATACGCATGTAGTACCAACTAAAGACCGGAAAATTAGATGCGTATTACTAAATATACGATCTTTAAGCTCCAAGTCTCTATTAGTGAACGATCTAATTACTGAGACCCGGAGGGACATTTTCTGCCTAACAGAAACGTGGCTCCAAGAGGAAGAGTTTGTTAGTTTAAATGAATCGATGCCGTCCGGTTACTTTAATTATCATATTCCTCGAATCACAGGTCGAGGTGGAGGAGTAGCGGCGATCTACGACTCCAGTCTTACAATAAAATCCAAACCTAAATGTGATTATAATACGTTTGAAAGCCTCACGCTTAGTTTAAAACTGCCGAGCTGGAAATCAGAGAAGCCAGTCTTGTTGGTGGTAGTTTATTGGCCTCCTGCTGGAGCTTATCTGGAGTTTCTGTCTGAGTTCTCAGATTTCTGATCTGGTTTATTGATCAGTACAGGTAAAGTCATCATAGTGGGCGACTTTAACATTCATATGGATGTTGACAACAACAGTCTTAAATTGGCTTTTGATTCTCTTCTAGAATCGATGGGGATTTTACAAAAAGTTAACGAACCGACGCATTGTTTTAATCATACTCTTGATCTGGTCCTCGTCTACGGTGTAGAACTTGATAATCTGTTAGTGTCACATGTAAACTCTCTCCTATCCGACCACTATTTAATAACATTTGAATTTAACATTGTCAACATTAAAGTTTGGGGGAGTTTTTACCTGCAGTTGTTTATGTAATAATTGCTCGGGGGTCATGTTCTGGTCTCTGGAAAGATCCTAGAGACAACTTGTGTTGACGCTATATAAATAAAATTGAATTGAATTGAATGAAGATGTTTAATTAAAAGCATTATTTTAGCACTTCTGGACCTCAGATAATGGGTTAGTGTCCATACTGGTTCTGCTGGACCTCAGTGCTGCTTTTGATACTATAGATCACGACATTTTACTGCAGAGGCTAGAGTATGTTGTTGGGATTAAAGGGACAGCTCTAGGTTGGTTTAAATCAGATCTGTCTGACTGATTCCAGTTTGTTCATGTTCATGAGGTTCCTTCAGTACAGACGAGGATCTGCTATGGTGTCCCACAGGGTTCAGTTCTAGTGCCCATCCTGTTCAGTTTATACATGCAGCCCTTGGGAAGTATTATCATGAACCACGGCATTAATTTTCATTGCTATTCTGATAATGAGCAGCTGTATTTGGACATGTAACGGTCATCCAAACTTCAGGCATGTAGTAAACAAATTCAGACCTGGATGTGCACAAAGTTTTTGCTTCATTATTGCTGTTGGTCCCAAACATCTAAGAAACTGATTAGATGTGATGTCATGATGGTCTCCCGAAAACTGTGTGAAACATTGGAATTATTTTCAATCAGGATTTGTCATTTAAACAGCATATTAATTAAGTTTTTAATATGTTTTTTCATCTCTGTAATATCGCAAAGATTAGGAGCATCCTCTCCCAGAGTGATGCTGGAAAACTAATTCACACGTTTGTAGACATGTTCACATCAGCTTCAAGAGAAACATGTATTCTTTCTCTTTTTGTTTTTAAGGGTATTGGAAAAAGAGGCTTCATCTTCAGAAAACCAATGTTTCTAGTATTGTATTTTACAGGCCATCACAGCTGCATCCCTTCTTGTTTCTCCAAACTAAAGGTTAAAGTTCATATTCCCTGAAAAGTGTGTGCGTCAATCTCAGAATTTGTGTTACTATTAACACTATCAATGTATTATCTTTGATAGCACAATTTAAAATGTGTCTATAAACAACCCGAATCCAGACTGCACACACCAACTGACCATGCATACTATGAGGTCATATTAGGAATAGAAATTGGTGGACGGATAGATGTTATGAGACCAAGTATCTTATGACATACAAAAGTGGTTATTTTCATTTTTTCCTTTCCTTTCCTTCCTTACTTAAGATGCTTCAACTTATGTTTGGTCTGCAGTTTTATGCCACTATGTATCATCTTTGTGTTCAACAGGTAGTTTAGATATGACTATAAATTAAACAATAATATAATGCCGACATTTAAAAGAAACCTGACAGCCTCCATCTCCTTATATATATTGTTTTAAATACAACTTTTTGTACCTCTAGCAAAACACCATAGTTATACTCAGCTGAAATGACAGGAAATTCACAATCAAACTTTCTGTTTTCCCCAAAATAATCTTACATTATGATTGACACCTCAGGAGTTTTCACCTGTTATTTTTGCAAGGACACTGTCCTTTCTGAACATGAAAGTTAGGGGCTGACAAAATGTGAAGGCTGATTTGACTTTGGAGAAATTCCTTGAGTTTGGGAAAACACAAAAGAGGCCGACATCTGCTGCATATGCATCTGCTTCTGGAGGTCCATATGCCAGGATGCTGTTTTAATCATTCAAACCAGTTCTTTGTCAGAATGAGGATCACCTGACACTGAGCACGAACTGAATTAAAACAGGTGAACAAGTTTTCCACTGGTATTCAGTGGTGTTCTCTGCACCTTAAACACACACACACACATACATGTGCTTATTTGTCAGAATATATTCATAGGGACACTCCACTGACACTGAAAGTGCATTCATTATCCCCTTATGTTCACCTTTACAACCACATATCAGCACCTAACCTGACTTTCCCTAAACCCTAACCAGGACCTGAAGATGCTTTCCAGCTACATGACATTCTGACTTTCAGCATTGGCAGATTGGGTGCATTTCCTGTACAATAATTTGTAAGGGAAATACATCCAACAGAATAATAATGAATAGATAAATAATTTACTTAAAAACAATGGCAAAACCAAACATTTAGATAATGCTTGCTCAGTTGTAATCAAACAAGGTAAAACATTAATCATGCAAAAATAGGGAAAAAGATATGAAGACAAAAGAAGATAGAAGACCTTTCAGTCCAGTTGTCAGTAATTATAAAAAAGTGTACTAATAATTAAATTAATCCTGCAGCAGGACAGCAGGATTAGTTTAAAGTGGCCATATTCTACTTTAATGTGGTTTATAATTTAGCTACAAAAAAGTTTCACTGTTAATAAATTTAAAAGCGACTCCCTTAGGCTCTGACCTGCCTCTAGACTGTATGGTTCCTGTAGACCTCCCTGACCTGACTCTAGACTGTCTGGTTCCTGTAGACCTCCCTGACCTGACTCTAGACTGTCTGGTTCCTGTAGACCTCCCTGACCTGACTCTAGACTGTCTGGTTCCTGTAGACCTCCCTGACCTGACTCTAGACTGTTTGGTTCCTGTAGACCTCCCTGACCTGACTCTAGACTGTCTGGTTCCTGTAGACCTCCCTGACCTGATTCTAGACTGTTTGGTTCCTGTAGACCTCCCTGACCTGATTCTAGACTGTTTGGTTCCTGTTGACCTCCCTGACCTGACTTTAAACAATTTGGTTCCTGTAGACCTCCCTGACCTCAGTCGTCAATACAGCTAAATCATCCTCATGTCTGTTAGACCCCACCCTAACTCCACTACTCAAAAATGTTTTCTCTCTTATTGGTGGACCAGATCAACTTGTCCCTGGTCTTAGGATATGTGCCACAGGTTTTCAAAGTTGCAGTAATGAAACCATTACATTTAAAATGTAAAATTAATGTTTGTGAGGTTTCTTCCGTACAGACAAGGGTCTGCTATGGTGTCCCACAGGGTTCAGTGCTAGTGCCCATCCTGTTCAGCTTATACATGCAGTCCTTGGGAAGTTTTATCCGGAACCACGGCATTAATTTTTATTGTAATGCTGATGATACGCAGCTGTATTTGTCTATGAAGATGAAACAGAACCATGAGACAAACTTCAGATGTGTCTTAAGGACATCAAGGACTGGATGTCCACTAATGTTTTGCTCCTAAATTCTGATAAAACAGAGGTTGTTGTTTGTGGTCCCAAACAGCTTACTTAGGGATTAGATGGTGTAGTGATGGCCTCCAGTAAAACTGAGAAACCTTGGTGTTATTTTCAATCAGGATTTGTCATTTAAACAACATATTATCCTCTCCCAGAGTGATGCTGGAAAACTAATTCACGTGTTCGTATCTTCTAGACTAGATTACTGTAATGTGTTGTTGGCTGGATGTCCAAGTAATTCTCTGAAGATCCTCCAGATGGTCCAAAATGCAGCAGTGTGAATGCTGACAGGAATCAACAAGAGACCACGTCTCTCCAGTGTTCACTTCCCTCCATCAGCTCCCCGGAAAACTCAGAATCCAATTCAACATTTTATTACTTGTGTATAAAGTCCAAAATGACCTAGTGCTGAGATATTTGCAAGATCTGATAGAACCACATGTTCCTAACAGAGTTCTCCGTTCTCAGAGTGCAGGTTTACTCGTAGTTCCTAGAAGATCCAGATGTAGATCTGGAGGACGGGTCTTCTGTTGTCAGGAACCATCACTATGGAACCAACTTCCAGTTTGGGTGAAGGAGGCTGACACCACCTCCACCTTTAAAACCAAACTTCAAACGTTTGTGTTTAGTAAAACATCTAGTTGGTGTAAACTTTAGTGTGTCAGGACCAGTAGTCACAGCTGCAGCTGCAGGACCAGACTAGAGCAGCTGGTCTTCAACACAGCTTCATCCTGGATCTGCTGCTGTAGACCTGCTGCAGGGGGACCCCAACATGATCCACTGACCTGCAGTTCCACCTCTGACCACCTCAGTGTCTGCTGTCTTCACCTGTTTATATAGTCGTCTCTGTCGTCCACCAACTAACCAGGTATCAGTCATATAAACATAGAAGTCTTAGTTCTGCTGCTGATGGATAATTCTACTGATGTATGTTGTCTTTTGTACCTTTGACGGTGTGTCTGTGTTTCTTCTCTCTTTACTTCCTGCTCTACCCGGCTGGTCTTCAGCAGGAGGGTCCCCCCTTATGATCCAGGTCCTGCTCAAGGTTTCTTCCCTCTTAAAGGGGAGTTTTTCCATGCCACTGTTTGGCTTAAGGTTTTTCTCCCACTAGGGGAGTTTTTACCTGCTGTTGTTTATGTATTAATTGATCGGGGGTCATGTTCTGGATCTCTGGAAAGATCCTGGAGACAACTTGTGTTGTAATAGACACTATATAAATAAAATTGAATTGAATTGAATTGAATTGAATTGAATTGAATTGAATTGAATTGAATTGAATTGAATTGAATTTAATTGAATTGAACTGAAAATAAATCTAAAAGTTTATATCTTGCAGTATGTGAGAAAACTGCATTGACTTGAACTGAGTGCCGAAAATGCTTCTTTCTTGAGTTTCTTTTCTTTCTGGAGGCCTCGAGAGATATTTATATGGTTGAAAATGACTATTAACCACTTTAACCCAAACTAGAAATACAGTGACTACGTAAAATGATTCTTATTAGTCTGACATGTTTAATTTACTACCTACTTTAGAAATGCATAGAAAAATGTATAAATGAACTCACAATGTAGAATAAGACATGTAACTTACAAGCAACTGTCCATTTCTGTGTACGCTCTGCAATCATGTCACAAATGAATGAAGTCGAGCTCAAACTGTATTTTTCAGACAAGTGTGGTTATACTTCTCCTGGTGGAATCATAGAAAATAATAAATAAAAAAAATATTAAAAGTACAATTGTTTTCATCATCTTTTTTTACTATCAAAAAAGGATTCAAATAGCAATTTGGTTCAGTGCAATGTATTAGTTGGACTGAGGATGCTTTCCCTGTGTCTGCTGAAGTGGCTAATGTGCCACAAATACATTCAAACCCATCAAGAGATTAAAAATATTTATAAAAATAAAAATGTTAAACTAATATGCATGACAGGATAAAAACTGCTTTTCTCCCAGTCACAGGCGTTCAGTAAGAAAGCACGGCTGCATAGCTAGAACCACACAGCTTTCTTTAACAACTACTTCTTTCCTTGCACATCCAAAGAGCCCACACACTGCACACACAGACACTCTCCCTCTTTGACTTTGAGTCTATTTCTGGCTCTAATTGGCATATTCACTGGGGAGTGACAGGCTCTTCTTGTTGTCTGAAAGCCTACAGCTGTACAGCATGCTTGGTTGCATCCGTCCAGTAGGAACCGTTTGCCCTTTGCACTGCACACAACAATGCCTTCACCATGGAGACAGAGATGTAAGACAGAAAAACTCAATTCAAAATGTAATCTGTTTAGTCAGAAAGCCAAAATCTTCAAAGCCATTATGTTATGATTTAAACTATTTTTATTTCATTTCAGTCTAGCTGAGGAGAATGAAGAAAAAATGAATTAAAATGTTTGTATTTTAAAATGTCTTTTATCACAAGCTGTTATTTCCCGGTCACAGTCTACACCATTCATCAGGACTTACAGCTATTTCAGTTGGTAAAAGGATGATGATTTTTTATTCACAGTATGTGTCTCAATGTGCAGAAAGTGCTGTATTAATTTACACTTTTCTTTTTGTTAAGGCTTTCCCTAAACCAAGCCACTTCAGTAGACACAGCCGTGGGGTCACGACAGGCTGTTAGGGTTCATACAGCCTAATTCTAGAACAGTGGAATCTGCAGAGAACTCGGTTTTAACTGAAGCCTGGTGAGTGAGCTGATTATCACCTCTATCTGGGATAAAAACTCCAGAGAATTCCAAGCATACCTCTGCTTCAGTCACAGAGAAGGGGAGGAGAAAGAGCATCACATCTCAGTCTAGCAGAGGAGAGAACTGCATCGACCTGAATAGAATTATAAAGCCCCTCTGCAGCAAATACATATGATCTGGAAAACCTGAATGTAATCCACTACTGATTCTATCAACACCCATATGTATAGTGTATATACATTATACACACTATGTACATATTTAAACACAAATGTATCACACTGAAATGTTTACTTTTATTACATATCTATCTATCTATCTATCTATCTATCTATCTATCTATCTATCTATCTATCTATCTATCTATCTATCTATCTATCTATCTATCTATCTATCTATCTATCTATCTATCTATCTATCTATCTATCTATCTATCTATCTATCTATCTATCTATCTATCTATCTATCTATCTATCTATCTATCTATCTATCTATCTATCTATCTATCTATCTATCTATCTATCTATCTATCTATCTATCTATCTATCTATCTATCTATCTATCTATCTAGATAGATACGCACGTTCCATCTTCAATGCTCTCCCCGATGGAAGGAGGTTTTGGTTTAAAGTCCTGTTCATTCTTCCCTGAACACGGATCAGTCCTCCTGTCCATGAGGAAGACTTCTGGCTCTCACAGACCTGTAACTTCTTCTTTAATAAGCTCTTCTGTCCTCCACTCCTTACCTGTATATGTCTGAGCGCGTGAGTGTTGAAGAAGTTGCCTAGCAACAGCAGCTGGAATCGAGAGAGGCTAGGGAGGTGCTGGTAAGGCAGATGTTGGAAGGAATTTGTAAAAGTAGAACATCTGATGATCTTAGTCAGAGATGTGCAGGAACACTGCCACATGTCAAAAAAAAAAGCAGCTCAACCAAATTATAAACAATGGCTTTTACTGTGATACTCATTCCCTGATTTTATTTGCTCCATTGAACCCCATGATTTCATTGTGTGTGTGTGTATATACACACACATATATATATATATATATATATATATATATATATATATATATATATATATATATATATATATGTTTGAGCCCATGACCTTATCTTTTTTACAAAAGGTTGTTGCATCTTAAACATTCAAGTTCCACTAATGATTTTTTACCTCCCTGATTTTTGAAAAGTCTTTTTTCCTGCTCTAGGACCATCGGCGCTTGCAGTTATAAACAGTAGTCTGTCTTCAGGTGCTGCCCCGACTTTAAACCTGCAGTATTTCAGCCTCTGATTATTTACATGCCTATTTATTGAAGTACAATTTTTATCAAAAAGCCTTGAAAAAAACAGTTAACTGTCAATTAACAGCATTTGTGGACTATGCACTATTGCATAGTCCACGATTGGACTATTTTAGTATTGCACTATTGCACTATTTTAGCACTATTTTGTGCTAAATGCACTATTTTAGTATTTAGCAGTATTTTAGAGGTCTTCCAGTCCGGTTTAAAAACATTGCATAGTACTTAATCAACCACTGACTCTAAAAACTTTTTTATTCTTGTGCTTTTAGATGTAAATGCTGTTTTTGATAAAGTGAACCACAACATTTTAATTTCTCATTTAGGTAAGTGGGTTTGCAACAGGGCCAGAGAACTACGGTTCACGTTTTACCTGAACGATCAAACGTTTTGTGTTCGCCTCTGCAACCCTGTCATGTGGGGTTCCAGCAGGCTCAATATTAGGCCCTTTTCTGTTCTCCATATCTCATTTCACTTGGCTCCATCCTTCGTAAACATGATGTGTCTTTCCACTGCTATGCAGATGACAGCAAGATATAAGTGTCGCTTAAGAAGAATGATGCCTGCTCTGTAAAATGGCTATTCAAGGGTCTTGATGACATTAAGGCCTGAATAGCTCTAAACTTTTTAAATTTCAATTAGTTAAAAAACTGAAGTGATGGTTTTTGGTGGAACCACTGGAAACAGTTGTCTAGAGTTGTGTTACCTGTCTGAATACATGAATCCAACCACCACAAATCTTAGTTTTAAAATGGATTCTTACTTTAAGCTTGACAGCCAGATCAGAGCAGTAGGGAAGTCAAGTTTATTTTTATAAACTTGACCCATTCGTACAAGGCTGCACTTTGAAACGCTGATCTATGCATTTCTCAACAGTCCTCTGGATTACTGCACTATATGTGGAGGTTAGCGGGTTGGATGGATGGATGGATGAGAGCTGAATCTTTGAAAAGAGACAGATTTTTCATCAGTATCATAGTTGAGTCACAACCATTCAACACTGAGAGGAGCAAACTGAGGTGGTTCAGTTACCTGGTTAGGGTGCCTTTTAGATGTCTCCAAGGGGAGGTATTTCTGGCATTTTCTGGCCAGGAGAAGGACCTGAGGCATATCCAGAGGACTGTTGAAAAATTACATTTTTGCACTACTCTGGGATCCAATTTGGTGCAGTTTAATTCACTTCACGCTGTATAGTGTACCCCTGGAAGAGCTGGAAGAGGTGGCTTGGGAGTGGGAGGTCAGGGTCTCTCTCTGGTTAGGCTGGTTCCCCCATGACCCAAACCCATCTATGCAGAAGTAAATGAATGGGATTAATAAACTATTATTATTCAGTTAAATTGATTTCAGTTACCCAAATGTAAAAATTTATATAGTTTGTTAATTTGTGTGCAGCACTGTACTCCGGCTTCCTCCCACAGTCCAAAAATGTGTATGTTAGGGTGATTGACAGTTGCCTATAGGTGTGTATGTGAGCATATATAGTTTGCCTATATATGAGGCCCTGCCATAGACTGGCGATCCGTCCAGGGTGTATTCCTGCCTTTCGCCTGTAATGAGCTGGTATGGGGTCTAACAGACCCCAGTGGCTCTGTATGGGATTAAGTGGCTCTAGAAAATGGATTGATTGTTAAATTGTCAATCCTTCAACCCCACTTCCTCTTTTCCAAAACGGGCTTACAATTTTTCAGAGTGAAAACTAAAACATAACTAGGCTGTTTGTGTAAAGTATGCAAAGTTTGCACAGTATGCAAACCTACCTTGCAACCCTCACATGCACTAACGCCATAGTGGTATCCTGAGGACTTGTCCTGGCAGACGAAACAGGGCTTGTAGACTCTGGGAGGGGGTGGTGGAGATGGTGGGCTGGGGACAAGCTCCTCAGAACTGGTGCTCTGCGTTTCTATGGCTGCCGGGAAGGCAAACAAAAGCAAGAAAAGGAAGAAACTTGTTTTTTAAAATCAAACTTTTTTAAAAGTGCATTTATTTTCTAAGCAGGACATTTAAACACTTAAAAGCACACATTCACATGTCTTAACCCAAAATGTAAAAATATCACAACCTTGTCGCATGTGTTTGGGGATGCCTCAGACTCAGATTTGCAGGGTATTGTAACATCATAAACCAGATCACAGTAAATGTATCCAGCTTCCGGATCTCTATCGTTATCTAGTTTTATAGCCTGCTACATTTGCTGTATCTCTAAAGTATGTGGCTCATTATTTTGACATTGATTTCAAAACAGGCACCAAACAGGGACCGCTTCCTGAAGAGGGCGGGTGGATTAATACGTCTAAGTCTGTCCTCTGAAACCTTCTGCTGTGGACAGAGCTACTAAGACCTAGTTATTAAAGTGGAGCTGTTACTCTATCTCTGTGCCATTTTGGTGGACGTCATTAAGACCATAAGGAAAATGTGTCAACTTAAAAAAGAGCAGAATGTCTGTTTTAAAACAGGAAACAACACAGCATTGTCTTTAAAACTTTGCACAAAAGCAGATAAACTGAAGCACAGGTGGTTGACTGAGTTGTAATCAACAGCAACATTTCTTTGCCCTGGTTTGAGGACATTTGTGTTAATGTCAAAAAATGCAAACGCCGATAAGTTATAAGGATATTATTAGATGTGTATAAATTAGAGCTTTGGAAATCTGAATTGCTTTTGGAAACTTGGTCTGTGAATTCTTTAGCTTCATTGTCAGTTTTGTAGGACGTTCATGTTCTCTCAGGCAAAGCTGAAGCAAGTTTATTCTAAATGCTGCATTACCATTACACATAGACATGGCAGCGTAGCAATTTCCAACACTTCGTGGTAAAATAAACGTCTGAAGTTGACTTATATATAAAGAAAACAACAACAACTCATGTTTGCATTAATGACATGTCCCAAATAAAGTCAGTCTTTCTTTGAGGTCCATTAAACAGAAAATAATGAAACGACATCTTTTGTAAAGATGCCTGCCACTGACTTTTGCAGTTACTGCTATAATGGTTTCAATGGCTGTTTGTGTCACCTGACCTCAAACCTCTAACATCAACCATACTGAACTTAGCTGAAAAATAATATACTAGTTTTCTTAAAAATGTTGTAAATATGTTATGTGGTGGCATGTTTTTAACTAGAAAAAAATCCTCTGTAAGTGACAGAAAATCAAGCAGGTAGCAGCTAAGATTTCAAAGTAATACCCTTGTAATTTCTAACAGTTTCCCGAAAAGTAAGCCAAAGACAAATAAAAATATATCTGTCTTTGGTTAAAAATCGATTTCAGCATGAAGAGAATCTGGGATATGTGCTGGTGTCATTTACTTCCTCCCACAATCCTTTCTTGCTCTTGCGCCTATCTGGCTTTGAGAAAACCCTGAGGAGCAATGAAAGCTCTCTAGAAAGTCTTAGAGGACGCTGACAGAATCAGCCCCTTAAACTTCTACAGCCGTGTATAAAGCTGACATGACTGTAGCATGTTCGGATCTGAGCAAGTTTCCTGGTCTGACTTTTGAGATAAAAGCTTCTCAGAGTAAACAGCTTCTATCTCTGTCCTCAGCTATGCTGGTTCTGCTTTCTTTCAGCAACTGCTCTGCGACCTGAAATACAGAAAATTGGTTTCCTTTGAACTTATGTCATTTCATTGTTCCAACTCCCCCAAATAATTATATTTGATAGCATAAAGCGAAACTGTGAAGCCTGCTTCCAAAAAGCACAGTCCAAAAACATGCATACTAGAATTGATCATTCTGAATTACCCGTAGGTGTGAGTGTGGATGTCTGTCTGTGGCCCAGTGATGGACTGGTGACCTGTCCAGGGTGGACCCCTGCCTGTTGCCGGCAATGCTTACTCCCCCCTTCGCAGGGTATCGATAATGGATGGATTTTATATATATATATATATATATATATATATATATATATAGGCGAAAGGCAGGGCCACATAGAAGACAAACAACAAATCACACTCACATGCACACCTACGGAGAATGTAGAATCATCAATTAACCCACCCTGCACGTTTTTGGACTATGGGAGGTAACCGGAGTACTCGGAGGGAACCCACGCAAGCATGGGGAGAACATGCAAGCCGGGAATCGAACCAGGAACCTCCTTGCTGTGAGGCCACAGTACTAAGCCACCGTGCTGCCATATATATTTTTTATATTACCACCCCTATAAATCAAGTTATGTTATAGTTAATGTACAAGAAAACTTGTTTTTTGGGATGGTTAGAAATCGGGTACCCAGAGAAAACCCACACCAACACAGGGAGAACATGCAAACTCCATACAGAAAGACTCAGTTAAACCGAGACCCAGCGGAGCCTTCTTCCTGTGAAGTGTCAGTAGCGACCCCTGCACTGTTGTGCTACCTATCCTAAAAAACACAGGAGAGCAAGAGGAGCAGCAGCGGAAGCAGGAGCCAGCATCACCATGACAGGACCTGCAGAAGGAGACGAGAGCAAGACTACCTAAGGTGGAAAATGTTAATGCTACTAAATGATCCAGGGGAATCTTAGAGTGAGATAAAAGCGACACGGTGAAGATGCTCATTATACAAAAGATTTAACAGAGAGCCAATGTAATTAAGCTTGAACTAGGAAATGTGATCTCTGTTCCCAGTTCTAGTTAGTACTGCTGCAGCATTTTGGACCAGTTGAAGGTTTTTAACACAACTGTTTGTATAGCAAGAAAGCAAGACATTACAATTACCCAGCATAGAGGTAACGAAAGCATGGATTCATTTTCCTGCATCCTCTTGGGTCAGAATGTTTCTAATTTTCCTTTTCTCATCCACTTTGTGAGTAAAGACAGGTCTTGATCACAGACGGCACCAAGATTCCCTGCAGTGGAGCTAGAGAGCTAGAAAATGTAAATGACCTGCTCCGGACCACCTCCTGGAGGTGCTCAGGTATTGCCCAGTTACAATACGTTCAGTTTTATTAGAGTAAAGAAACAGGAAATGAAAGCCTAATTTATGCTTCTGTGTCAAATCAACAGCTTCATGTCTCTCCATCAACAAAAGCCACCCTCTGCAGAGCTCTGCATCGCTCCAACAAGCACCTCCAACATTTTCTAACTACATGTCAACATTGGTCCATTTACGGCACTTCGCTCTTCCGCTTTATCCCTCGTGCTAAACTCGTTCAAAGGGTGGACAGACCACCTCGTTGCACAATTTCTCTTTCGTTTACAATGCAACATTTGCAATAAAAGCATTGGCTCATATAATCGGTTAGCTCCTCTCTCATAGAAAAACGAAACCAAAAGGTAAACACAACCAACAGATCCATCCATCCATAAACTGAAACCCCCAGTGTTTTGGTGATGAATTGATTTGCAGCACTTCTATCTCAACGCAGAACTTTGAATAGACGTTGTCGAGCTGATGTCATTCCCTTAGTGTCAGTTGATGGAGAAGCATAGACCAGGCTTAGAACAGTCATCCAGGTCTTCTCGTCTTTAATGCTGCATCCAATAAGGCTATTTGATTAGCTAATACAGTTAAAAATTGTTACGTTTACTAATGATGCTTCCTAAAGGGAACAAATATATGATAAAGTTTCTCTTACACAAAGCAACACTAAAGAAATGTGACTGGGGTTGAAGGGTGAGTATAAAGAACATCAGGAATCATGTTCCCCATAGTTCCCAATGTGCTGGCAGGCTGGTGACTGAGAGGCTGGTTGCTTGGAGGACATACCTCCAGCAAGTCAACCCATAATGGGCCACTGATTGTTTTAATTATAGTTTTCATAACTTCATAAGCTCTATTCTTAGATATATGTTGTCTATTTTTCACAAGCATTGTTGTGGTTTTGACGCTCCAGACATGTTGACGTAAGTTGCCATGAATGCACAAAACACTGCGTTAACTGGCATGCAGCAGATTGAACTAATCCTAATTGTGGAAAAATTAAGGTTTAGTTGAAGCGGGTTTAGAAAATCTTAATTTATAGGTTTATCGGTGGGTTTGTTTAACCTCTTTTCTGTGATAGCCCTGCAGACCATTATTGGAAGCACCAGTACATTTACATCAGCATGGCTGAGAAACTAGAGAATCGTGATTTTGGTAAGGACTAGTTAAAGTTCAGACCTCAACCCAACTACAATGATGTGGTGGGACCCGAAGAGAGCTGTGAATGTGAATGTCCAAAAAACTCAAAATTAACCCATAAAATTAACCAATATTGTAAGCTTGGGTTTTTTCTGCTAAAAAACCCTACAAATCATCAGATCATGGTGGTACTTTGAATTTCCAACATATTTTATTTCTTTTTAAAAAATAAAAACTATCAGTGTGAACAAAGTTGTTTTGTTGTTTGAGGTGACTTTTGCCTCCTAGGTAATCTCACTACAACCAGGTGAACTTTCTTATGTTTCTACACAAAACATATAAGAGGGAATGAACATTACTATCTCTGTGATTTTAAATTGCACATGATGAACCTTTGGTTTGGTATATTGAACAAAACCTGCACTCGTAGACATCAGCTAACAACTCTCAGGCATAAAATAAAAAGATTTAATTGACCCTTAAGGAAGGAGTACTGGCCAAAATAAGTTGTCTTTTGTTTATGTAGGAAAGTAACAACATGCAAAGGAAAATTATTGTTAATGGCTGTTTAATAGATCATTGATGGATCTAGTTGGTCGAAATGGACTGCATTTATAAAGCACTTTTCTACTCTCGTAACCACTAAAAAGGTTGTAAAATACAAGCCTCATTTATCCAATCCCACTGAATTTCAGTCCACATATGCTGCTTTTTTCTTTTTACACACACCAGTGAACACAGTATGTTGTCCAAAGACACTTAAGCACATGGACAGGAAAAGTGCACGATCAAAACAGCTTGTGAAGCTGCAGTTTTATTCCATGTTAGACCGGATTCAGGAGTATGACAGGTGAATGGCATCTTGGAAAATGAATTACAGATTGCATCTGTTCCTGATATTAGCACATGCAGATCAGATATGGTTCAATCATTAGTAAAGAAAAGTCTGAAGAATATATTTAAAAATATTGATACACTGAACTGAGAAACCATCATATACAGTGTACACATCTCAACTACAAAAATAATTTATTTTGAAGATGCCTAGTAATGCTCAAAAGAAGAAGAAACATAAGCGTGTGGTATGAGCATCAACCATCCCCCAGTCATTTGTGATGGGTGAACCGGGAGGCTCAGTGAGGGGAGGCCTTTGTCATCTGGGCTGGTGCTTCTCTTGGTCTGTATCTTTGGATCATATGTGTTAAACAAGTATCCACCTAAGTTCTAGTCCTCGTTGTTTTCTTAGCAGAAATGGAAGAAAATGATGACGGTGATTCAGCTCACATATGAGTGGATTCAGTTTCAAGGCTGATTGTTGTTTTCTAAGTGTACTGTATAAATCTCTCTCTGACTTACTGTGTATTTACACACTCCTGCACAACCTCCCAAGCAACTTGGTCCTAAAGTTTCTTCCTTTTATCTCTTCATAAAGTGCACGGTAGTAACAGAATATCAAATACACACCAAGTAAAACAAAGTGTTCACATGTGGTTGTGATGAAGATGTATGCCCGACAGGGCACACAGCAGTGTGACTCAGCGGTCACCATGTGCTGCAGCACACTTTAACATACATCTATAAGATAAATAGTTTTTGCTGCTGATATGCCTCTGGAGCATTTGTAACGGGTGGCCCCACACGGAGGAGAGGCACGGCCACCCCGCACCGCTGCCTATTTGAAACTCATGGCTGCTTCGGAGAGGCAGTGCAGCCACCAGCAGACAGACAGCATGAGGAAATGTAGATGCATTACCCCCGGAGCGCCTGTGTATGTGTGTGTACATGCACAGGAGTGTGTGAGGACGGTCATTAGGTACCTGCATGGCTATATCAGGTGCAGAGGAGCTTTTTAACTATTTTCTGCATGATTAATCTTTGAGTCTACTTCTATGCATGTTAACATGCAGAAAAAGATCCGATAGACAAATAAAGGCTTGTGACAGACAAGCATGCACAACAACTCTGGCTCCGGGACGGGCAGAGAAAAATAGTTTGGCTGTTGGTTGTTAGGCCTCTTGAACCTTTGGCCCCTGGCTGAACCTGACGGTGGGATTAAGCAGGAAAGCACACGCCCCGCTGGAGGATGCAGGCAGAATGAGTGAACGACAAGAGAAAACAGCTTCCATGACCGATGCATCCCAGGAGACTGCAACGACTGGCACCAACTCTCCCCTGATGCACTGCAGACACTAGCTTTTATATGTACTGTATATTCAGGATGAACATTCAAGGCCTTCTAGCAATAATGTAAAATACAATAAAAAAACAAATCCCTTTAACTGAAGGGGTTGTGGAGCAGGGCAGAACGCTGGCTTAGTGGTCAGTGCTGTTGCCTCACAGGAAGAAGGTTCCTGGTTTGACTCCCACACCTGGCAGGAGTCTTTCTGTGTCTGCATGTTGTCCTCAGGCTTGCGTGGATTTTCTTAGGGAAGTCTGGCTTCCTCCCACAGTCCAGAAATGTGCGTTAACTTGATTGACTTGATACACACATCTTTATACGTGGCCCTGCGACGGACTGGTCCAAGGATGTGCAATTTTCCTGCAATGAGCCGGGACATCGAGTCCAACAGAACCTGGTCCAGTGGGTATAGAAGATGAACGGATGGAGGCCTGCTACAGTCAGAGACGACAGGTTGTTTCACTCACAGGTTTCTCATTATTTGTACTTTTTTTTCCTAATTATAAAATCTTTCTTTTTTTACTGCTTGTCTTAGAAATAAGCTGCTCAGCTGTTGTTTATTAACTCACATTACATATTTTTAAATAATATCATTAATTATACTACATTGTTGGAAATTTTATTTTTTTTGCTATTTTTATTTTACCACTCATTTACATTCAGCTACATATAGATTTATTTGTATTTCATTACTATGCTATTCTTACTTTCTTTTTTCCCATATAAACTGTTTGGACTTGGACATTATGGAAACTAGCTGAAAGAACTTTTTTATTTTTACTTTATTATCTCATTTTTCTTGTTCATCTCGTTTAGGGTTGATTCTCCCTTCCATTTAGTCAAAGTGCTTCTTCTGAGCATGTTGTCATCACATTGAACAGCATATTGCATCCACTGACGTCATTTTCCAGTGTTCAGGGTAAACGATGGAAAAAGGTGCTTTAGGCTGAACCTTAATAGAAAAGAAATTGTGGCTAAACCTAACCAGTTATAGTGTACACAATGTTAACAAGGCAGCAAAACAAACAAAGGACAAAACAAACAAACACAATCAGGCTAAAAAAACAAACAAAAAGGTCACTTGTACCAGATGAACCACGCTCTGAACGTGCAGATTTGTTAACCCCAGGCATGTGGCAGCAGACACGGCCACCAACTGCAGTCCATCAGCAGGTTTCCCTGAGTGGGCTTCGTTTTCCCACTTCATTTAAAAAATATTTTTTTCCCACTTCATTTTTAAAAAATCTTTTTTCCCCACTTCATTTAAAATAAATCTTTTTTTCCCACTTCATTTAAAAAAAAAAAACAGCCTTTTTTACCAAAACGACAAGCTGTCAGTGATGATGGGAGCAGAGCATGTCGTAAAAAGCAGACAGTTGAGGATCAGACCAAAACTATGTCAGTTAAGTTCACCACATCAACTGATATTTTATCACTCATTTTCAAATGTACATATATTTTTTATTCATTTACATTTTTAGTTGCATGCACTTTTAACACGCCACACTTTCAGTATTTCTTGTTGCTTTCATGCTCGATCATTTCAGAATGAGAACGGCTTGGAGAACACATTATTCGCTTTATTTATTATTCTAAGAAAAATGAATTTCGTCTGTAATTTACAGCCCTTTTCTGATTTATAATTTTTGTAACAGGGTCTTTTGATCATTTCCTGTTTTCCATTTTGATTTATAGTAAATACAGTACTCAGCAGAATCGCCTAACAAAGCTCGATGTTCCCGTGAACTTGAACAAGCAGAGTGATATGGGACGATTACTTACAGGCAATGTAGAAATAATCTGCAGCACTACAGCATCAACTACTCACTATGTCCTCTAACGCCCTTATGTGTAGTTCCCTCAGTCAGAAAGCAGTGACGTGTAAAAGTCTACCCACATGGCCTACACAACCAACAGATGGCAAAAAACCTGAAGCAACGTCTATGTCTGCACACAGCAGTTTAACACAATAATGCCATTTTCAAAGTTAGGTCAGATATGCTTTTCTGTGGCAGATAACAACAGGAAAAGTGTGCATCAAATCTGATTCTTACTTCTATTTAAATAGAAGTCAACTGGGAATTGCAACCATAAATCACACAGTAGAATTAAACTCAAATGACAAAATATCAGCTGAGACAGGATGAAGGGCTGAAAAAAAGAAGAGAGAGGCATTTGCAGAAGCTTCTTGGAGTATTTGAGTGTGGATGGACAAAGGACGATGTGCGGATCTGGGTGAGGAGAGGTGGACATAGCCTGCAAGGATTAGTGGAATATTACTCCCAGTCTGCAGCTCAAGCCCGTCCTGCTCCTCCCACACCCAGCTGATGCTCCTTCCACTCTATAAAGTATTTCTCCTCTGGTTTTCTCCGCAGGAGTGCTGAGCACATAGCTCACATACAGCAGATCCAGTCAGAGGAAACAGTCAAAGTTCACCCAAAGTACACTGAATGAGAAGCAGCTTTGCACTGCCCTCAGTGCACTTCACAGAGAGGGATATTTAGAAGAGCTCGAAGCACTCACAGAAAAGAAAATAACAATGGGAAGCAGTCATCTGACTTCATGTCTGGAGGGGAAATGGACAGGAGAGTGAAGTGGGGAGAGGAAGATCAGCTTTCCTTTGGGGATTCCATGTCTGGTCAGGGTTTGATAGAAAACAAACCGCTGTAATACTGAAAAATGCCTGAAATTTAGTTTAAAAAGGAAAAATTACAGGCACTCACATAATCAAACAACACCCTTAACTCCCTCTTGACCCTGCAGTTACGCAGCGTCTGCAGCAGCAAGGTCAAAGTACATGTCAACGGGAAGCTGGTGGACTCCACGGGGCGACTAACTGACCGGGGGGGCTTAAAGGCTTCACAAACGCAGATGAGCTGAGAGCTCCCAGAGGGTCAACGACAAAGGCCGGTGAAACACGGGAGCAGTCTGTTAAATTCACAGGAGTTCACAGCTGTAAACGTGGGCATGTGTAACCGTCCGACGAAAAAGCAGCAGGATCCACTCTAAAGTCTTTGTGTTTGTAACAAGACCAAAATCAGAAGTGTATTTAAGCTTGTTGGTTTGACTGGTTTCCAGTTCATTTTGGATGGACAGACAAAGAAATGTGAGTTTGACCCAACCTCTGCCACGGCTCTTTGGACTTAAATCTGACTACTGCAACCGTTAAGTTCACTTTGTAACAGACAATAAAAATTTACTTAAAATAAAAATGTATTTTAATGTTTTTGAACTTTAATTCTAATTATTTTTTTTAACTTTCTGTGTGGACATTATTGAGAATTAAGTAGATGAAAAAAAAAAGAGTTAAACTAATTTTAAGAGATCAAAATCCAGGAGTAAATGTTGTATAAATTATTCTATTTATTCACGCTATTGTCGCACATTTTCAATATAAATATATATTAATGAGCAGAAGGGTTTTTATTTGAGGCAGATTTGGAGATGTGAGAATTTTTTATTTATTATATTTATTATTTAAAAATTGGCAAACATTTCTATTGAAAAGTTTCTTAGTTAGAATTAGTTTGTAAATTCTAAGTAAATCATGTAAACAGGCAGGAAGCCTGGTTGACTCGGTCCACCCCTCGTAGGACTGAACTGAAGCAACTCAGCATCATCACGGAAGATCAGCCAGTTTACATTTCCATTGTTGAAAACATCGAAGAAAAACCATGTTGCAAAGCACGAATGTAACGAGTGTAATTACTGTGAAGAGTGTGAGGATAAAGCACAATGCAGCTGTCTTCATAGTAAACACTCGAGAGTATGTAATGAATTACAAACACACACAGCACTGGTCGTTATTATGCTGTTGGACTAATTCTAAAAAGCTAATCTTACAGTGAAGTCATTTACAAAAATCCAAAATATTTAAGTAATCTAGTTTCTTCTTTCTCTAGTTTGTCTAACAGTCAATGCTTTAACACACACACACACACACACACACACACACACACACACACACAAACACACACACATATATATATATATATATATGTGTGTGTGTGTGTGTGTGTGTTTGTGCTTGTATGTGTGTAGGTAGATTGTATATAAATAAAACAGTTAGCTTTTCATCCATGATTATAATTAAATTAGTAAATAAACAGCAAAAACAAATACCAATCAGCATCTGAAGGTTGCAGCGCGTTTGCTCGTGCAGCTGTTGTTCCTGTTGGTATTTGCAGTTTAATAAAAGCCTGACATTTGTGCAGCTTCCCTGTAGCCGTGATTGCGCTGCTTTTGAGGTCCTTACAACCTTGATTAAACATGCCCCACATCCGACAGCGCTCACTTCATTTCTCCATTGTACATGGCTTCTTATTTCCCTCATCCACTTTTCATTTCACACGCCCACTAAATTAGCTCTGTGCAAGCTGTGCTAATGACCTCATGTCCACACCAGAGGCGTTGAAGCCTTGAAGACAAAAAAGACCCAATTATCTCATAACACACATAATCTGTACGATGCAAACGCTGCTGTAACACCACAGGCCGCGTTTGACAGGACGTTCTGCTGTTTTTGTTCTTTCTCTAGCTTTGCTGTTATATGCATTTTGATCCAATGAAATTTTGCAAGTGCCGCGGGTGTCATATACAGCTGTTCTTCATCCTTCAAAGCCCGTTGGGTCTGCATAAAGGAGGTTCTTGATCATTCTTAATTAACATCTAAACTAGAAGAGGAAGTGTTTTAATGATAGGCTTGTTTTGAGTGCAGCTAATTAACACCCAGGAGGTTTCCATGATCTCAAATAAATAAAACGAATAAACCAACATTTCAGTGACACTCGGAGAGGTTTTTTTGTCTCAATCAAAGTCTTATTTAAACAGCACTTTAATGCGAGCAGAAAAGGGTGGGGAAAGTGTCTAATAGCTCAGCCAGAGGGTTTAAGGATGATTATGAGCTTGTGAGAAAACACAAAGAAAAGAGCAGCAGAGTCTGGCGTTGAGTCTAGTTTTTAAAGCACAGCGCTGAGTACAATGCTAAAGAGTCGCGCCTCCTCACCCGTATGGAAAAGCATCTCCCTGAACAGCAGCTATACACTTTATGTGACACTTTATCTGGGATCCGTAAAAACTAAAACTTATTAATGGAGAAAATGTAATCAAACACATCCTCTTAAAAGGAAACAGTACTTTTCTAGGACTCACACAAAACCAACACAAAACAGAATTGTTTTTACATCTTATCTGTGTATTCCACTATTCCAGTTCGGAGACACATAAGCTGCTGTTCCAGAAGCCTCATCCTGATCGGGTTTGTCCTCTCCTCAACTAAACACCCTTTGTCCAACTACAGCCTATTCTTTAAATTACTGAGCCCCGAACTAATGTCAAGTTTGCAAATCACAACATGCTGAATAACAATTTGAGAGTATGAACGAAACGTGTTTGTAATTTTCAGAGTTCAGACTGTAGAAACGGGGTTGCTGAAAGATGTCACTGAAATGATTACTGGTAAATGTTTGGAAAAAGTGTTTTCTGAGTGCATTAATGACAAAGATAAGCTCACCCACCGTCCTTTGGACTTCACAGCATTAGTGACTAGAATATTAAAAGACACAAAATAAATTTACTTTGCACCACTACACTGTACATGCACATCAAGTGTGTGTGTGTGTGTGTGTGTGTGTGTGTGTGTGTGTGTGTGTGTGTGTGTGTGTGTGTGTGTGTGTGTGTACATCAAGATTATACCTTTAGGAAATTATCAAAAATTTTGGATTTTGTTTTAGTCCTAGAAAAATTTGGGAACATGAGTTGGGGAGCTATAACCCAATATTTGCTAAATTCTGCCTATAAATTGCCTTTAATTCCTTTAATTTAATAGTAAGAGTTAAAGACACCACACACGCTCCAAAGTTTTTTCAGGTCAGTGTAGTATTTATGATTCCTCTTTTCCTCTGGTCCTCTTTTTGTGACCCTGAACTGCTGCAGACACCATCCTCGTATGCCGCTCAGGTTCAGGGCTGCACCTTAAGTTTGCCTTTTCCCTGCACTAGACAGAAGTACACTCGGCGTCCTGAGGAGAAGTAACAATAACAGGCTGAGGCTGGTCATTATCAAATGAAGACGGATGTCAGAGCAGCAGCAGTTGTCACAGTTAAAGCAGGTCATTAACGGGGAAGTTGAAAAGGCCAAACTGATCTCATGACTGGACATTTTAACACTATATACTTGTGAATTTATGTACTTTGCTTTGACATATTTGTATTTTTCCTATCTTTTTTTCCTTTTTTGTAAACACACACGTGCGCGCGCGCACACACGAGTTCTAGTTCTTCCAGTTCCATCTGTCTTTCCGCACAGTAGTGGTGCTGCGCAGAAGTCCGCGGGGCAGTTTGTCTGAATTAGTGTCAGGGAGCGCGCGTCGCGGCTCGGCGGGCCGCTCATTCTGTCATGTGCAACACCTAGAGGGAAACAGGGAAACGGGGAAACAGGGAAACGGGGAAGCGGGCCCGCATCTCTTCTCCGCGCCCCTACATCCACCACGCTGCTACCTGAACTGATGCGCTCATCTCGGAGCTGCTGTCTTACTGCTGTGGATTCAGAGGCGCACGCCGTCCTTTCTGTCTAGTATCCAAAACTTTTTAAAATAAATATTACTTTTATTTTATTTAGTATTTCCTTCATTGTATTTACATATTTTTACGTCACGTAGTGCTCTATAACAACATATCCATAAATTTGGCTTGTTTATCGCATTTACCTATATATAAGAATTATGTGAAGCGCATCGCCTAGTTAAAATACAGAGGTAGTTTGTCCTTTACAGTCTTGAAGAAAAATGTTTGGAATGAGCAAAAGTTGACTTTCCAGCATGTGTCAACACTTAACTAGTCTATGATTACCAGCTGCATGCCCCTTTAGAGTGACTCGTGTGAGAACGTGGACGTCAGACAGCCCCATGCGCGTCCCCACAGCTCAGAGTGAAACAAGCAACAACAGCAACCACAACTAGGGATGATAAGTTGGACCTACAGTGTGCGTTCCTGCGGTGCTGCCACTCTCTGTGCGCCAGTCCACTAATGCAGGCTTTCAGAGCTTTCTCCTGCAGCATGCACGAAGACGAGCTGGATGTGTAGAAGTCCAGCATCTGCCCGGGACTTACGGCCAGCACGTCCATGCAGTCAAACATGACGGCGGAAGCTGCGTTCCGCTACTCTTGCGCCTTCTGGATAAAAATCGCCGGCACAGACACAAACAGCTCCATCAAACTCCTCTCCGTTCCCCCTCCTCCTCTTCTTCCCCTTGGCACTGCAAATTTCGCTTCTCGATCGTCCCGCTCCGGAATCATGAATTATTTCGGACCAAAAGACTTGGACTAAATTTTCTTCTTGTTTACTCGTAGCCGGTCTCCTCAACGCTGCGTCCACACGGCCTGTAATAATAACGATACTCCGACGTGTCGCTATGTCCGCTCTGCCGATAACAGTGACATCCTGCTCGAACTGCGATTTCTTTTGTTTATTTATCTTTACAATATAAAAAATATCACGTACGTGGCTTAAAAGCGCACGTTCCCCTAAGCGATGACGATTGTCTTATCCGTACTGCCGTGCAGCTCGTTTCCAACTAGTTTTTCCGCGGAGAATGAAAGATTGAATTGCCTAATATATGCGACTGAACTTTGTATGAACCCATCAGCGGCTGGTGACCTTCAAACGACCCAGTAGGCTGACATCACCGCAGCTCCGCAGCGCAGAGCAAGGCAGAGGGAAGAAGCGCAAGTGGAAACTTTGTGTGTCTATATATATATATATATATATATATATATATATATATATATATATATATATATATATATATATATATATATATATATATATATATATATATATATATATTGCAGACACACTGTATAATAGACACTTGTTTTGTCTCATCTGCTTTACCGCATTTGTAATGAAAAACAGCAGCAATGCTTGTTAAGTTAAAGGTTATTGAATAGCAGGTGCGACCAAAGATGATATTTTTTGGTTAGAAAATAGCTTTATTTTCTTCCTTAATATTAGATCGGCCAATCAAACATTTACAACCCTAATTAAAAAACAAACTATTAAAAAATTAAATGCAATAATTTTGTAACTCATAAAAATGTTATTTACAGTGAAACATTACATATTAAATGGGAAAGTGAAACTTTAATATTTCAATAGAATATAAAATTCTTTTTAAATTTGATGGCAGCAACACAAGTAAAAAATGTTGGGAAGGGTTGGAAATGTAAGTGGTACAACAAAGAAACACCTAGAGGAAAATGTTGCGACTAATAAGAACTGTACATTAAATTAATAGTTCTACAGTAACCAGATAATTAACACTAATATATTTTGTCTTTTGTATGATTGACAGCATATCTGTGTCTCTCCTCTCTCTTCTTCCTCTTCTACCCGGCTGGCCTTCGGCAGGAGGGTCCCCCCTCATGATCCAGGTCCTGATCCAGGTTTCTTCCCTCTTAAAGGGGAGTTTTTCTTTTCAGTGTGTGGTTTCAGGTTTTTCTCCAACTAGTGGAGTTTTTACCTGCCGTTGTTTATGTAATAATTGATTGGTGGTCATGTTCTGGATCTCTGGAAAGATCCTAGAGACAACTTGTGTTGTAATAGATTTTATATGACTAAATTAAATTGACTTAATTAGGTTGACTGGCAACAGCTTAGTGATACGACTGGACATAAAAAGAGCATCTTAGACAGGTAAAGTCTTACAGAGGTAAAGATGGACAGAGGTTTAATTTATATTTTGAAAAAAACTGGATACAAATTGTGTAACATTTTTAGAATAAGTTTTTAGTTTTTTTCTTGTTGCTTTGGGACCCTGTTAAGAAGTAAAAAATTATAATATAGACAACACAACATGTGATGTCCACATATGTGTACGACGTAGGAGGTTTAAATCAGAATAGGGGCTTACAAAGACTTCCAGGAGTCACTATCTATTGTTCAATGTGTCATCTACAAATGCGGAGTTGAGTCAAAACCCGCCCGCTACCTACTATAGAGTATGTTTGCCATTCTTTTTAGTTTTGTCCAATTATGAGACACTGACAATTATTATACCTTATGTTGTGCATTTAAGTAGTATACAACCTACAGTCACTACAATAGGCGGTGGCAATCCATAGCGTTTCTTCTGTCCATCCCCAATGACACAATGAACAGTGGCAACAAAAAGTGACCAGTAGTGTTTATAACCTTGTTCTGTTGATGAGCTCACTTTATAACTGTCTATGTAAACCTCCTTCCCATAGGAGCATGTGGAGTAGTGCAGATACAATAAGTAGAGGTGATACTGGACACAGTCCAGGTTACAGATCTATGAAGAAGAAGCCACATATGAACAGGACCCAGAAATGCTGCCATTTTCTCCTGGCCAAACCTCATTTAAATGTTAAGTGTCCTGTGGAGATACAAAATAGAAAAAAGACCTTTTAAATCATTTGGTGCATCATAAAATGAAAAAAGAAATTATAACTAGGAAGACCCAGGACGGGTAAGCAGCTTCAATTTTCTATGGAATCCAACATCCACGAGACTACCTTGACTCTTCACCTCACAGCCATAGCCTCTCCATCCATCACGGGGTGAAAGTGAGGGAAAAACCTCCAGCAGAGCGAGATTAAGGAAGGGGGGCCATCTACCTTGACTGGGTGAGGGTCTGAAATGACGGGAGAGAGTAGTCCAGTGGCCTATTTCAGAAAGCAGAATTTGGACTAACTCAGAGTATATTAAACGTGAGAGGAGGGAAAATCAGGGTTCCCTAGTTGCATGGTAACCTAAACCCATGAGAAAGGGTTAATACAAGCTCACCTCTGAGTATGTTACCATGGTAACTAACTGTGTGAACATAATATAGTTGGGAACATGAACCCCAAAATTCCTGTGGTTCCTGCCATTCCTGAAGCTGAAATAGGTTTAATTTTGTTATGACAATTGAACTTACAGTACGCATTGTTTTTGTAGGAGATTAGAAGATCAATATGGCTGAGCAGGGACTTTTCGTCACCCTCGCTTGTGTTATGTCCACAGGGAACTGCATTCCACCCGATTTCATGTTTCCACAAGTCCATTTTAGGGATATTTTTCTTACTGAGCGGCCCACCAGGCTAGCTAAAATGTCTTCTTACTTATTAGCATGACAATGTTGGATCAGATCAACCTGTCTCTGAAATCAGGATATGTGTGGCAGGTTCTTAAAATTGTAGTAATAAAGTTTTTCAGTTGCAGTTGTGTATCATCAGCATAAAATGAATGCAGTGGTTCCGGATAATACTTCCTAAAGGCTGCATGTATAAGCTGAACAGGATTGGCCCTAGAACTGAACCCTGTGGGACACCATAGCAGATCCTTGTCTGTACTGAAGAAACCTCATGAACATGAACAAACTGGAATCTATCAGACAGATCTGATTTAAACCAACATAGAGCTGTCCCTTTAATCCCAACAACATACTCTAGTCTCTGTAGTAAAATGTTGTGATCTGTGAATATTGTGAATCCTCACTGGAAGACTTCAAATAATGTTTAACCAACGGGCTCTGGCAAAAGTTTAATATACTCTTCTGCACACTCGCTCACTCTCCTGTTGACTCGTTTCTGTTGCTCTGAATACCTGTTCTTGTCCATTGCTCTGATTGGTCATAGTGCTAACCAACTGCGTGCAAAGGCAGTTTGATAAGCAGCTGTTGGTGCTGCCCCTCAGATGGGGAGGTCCTCCGGATCGTTTTCAGACAATAAGTCTTTCTAGATATGGGTCTGATCTTTCAGGCTTCCGCTAAGCTGCAAAGGAGGGGAAAACTCAGTGTTGATGAAGGAGACGTTCTTTCAATTTCCACGAGTTTCCAAGTTTTTTGTGAACAATGTAAAATGCACTAAAGAGCGACCTTGTCTCCTTATACTGGATAATCAACCTCCCAGCTTTCAATGATTGGGGTCACATTATGCAAAAGATAATTCCATATTAATATTCTCCTCTCTATCACACTAACCTCACAGGTTGTATCCTCTCAACAGTTTAGTGAATGGACCTTTGAAAAAAAACCCTGTAAACACAGTTTGTGATGATGTAAAACTACCCTGGCAAAGAAACATGCAACCCCAACAAACAACCAGTCTGGAATTTGCTCAACTGGAATTTGTCCCTATAACAGAAGTGTATTTGAAGACAACAATTTTGTTCCATCAGCAGTCACAGACCATCTATGTTTTGTCACTGCCTCTCCTAATCTACAACTGGGAATGCCACTGTCACTTCAATCCAGCAGCCTTTCGCTGCAGGTTTGAAAACAAGAAACAGCCTCCTGAGAAACATCCCAGTAATCACCTCACTGCACACACTGCACCCATCACTGTCTTGTCTTTTTATCAGGCTTGAATGTTTCAGATTCAAAATTAGAACTTTAAATATTAAAATATGTTAGATCAGACAGTCACAGAGGACTGGTGAAGGACACACACATTCACACACCTGGAGAAAACTAACATCTGCTGCAAGATTTAAATGCATTATAATTCACAGATAAAGGTTTTACCAAACCATGGTACTGACCATTATTATATATATACAGGCCCTTGTTAAAAAAAAAAAAAGATGAAGCATACATACACAAGTTCTGATCATGCAGAAGCAGGCATGGAAACTGAACGCTTTATTCTGTGATACTTCATACTCGTGTTGATTATACCCAAGCACACTTGAACTCTGTTTAAAATTCTGTGGGATTTAAATTTTAAAATGTTTAAACAATTTGCATTTACCTGTTCCTCCGTTTGTGACTACAAGATTGTAAGTGAATGCCAAGTAACCTCATGCTGGGGAAGGTGTGCACAACTGGATAACTGTCTCCCACATAAGTGCTGGAATACATAACTGCACCGTAATCATGTCTGTGTCGCAAACAAACTGAAATTGGTTCCACAAGAGAGGAGCCTGATAACTGATAGCTCTGCCTCCCAGTCTCCTTTTCGAAGCTCTAGGAACCATGAGTCTGGGACTGAAGTAATGATATGGGATAAAATGGAGTTATTTAAGGTAGAAAGAAGCTATGACCTTAAGGGCTTTAAATGTAACAAGACAAATATTGTCTTATATCCTAGTTTCAATAGAAAGTTGATTAAGGGAAACTAATATTGGAAAAATATGATGTCTCCTGCTAATCCTAGTAAGAACTGTCACTGCGGCATTGTGGATCAACTGGAGGGATTTTGGAGACATATTAGGACATTGTATTAATAATTAACTTCAGTAATCCAATCTTGAAGTAACAAATGCGTGGATTAGTTTTTCTGCATCATTCTGGGATACAGTTTTCCTTATTTTTGCAATGTTATGAACATGGAAGTAGACAGTTCTAGAAATGGTCAAATCCTCCTCAAAAATAGCTCCAAGATACAATTATAATTTTTGTAGGATTCAAGCATATCAGATGCTTGGATTTGGTTATGCTTCCTATGAAACTGTAGTATAATAGTTCAACTTGGAGATTTAATACAGGATTTTTATCCTCGACTGATTTTTGTTTATTTATTTCAGAAAAAATGTCTATGTTTATACAAAACAACAAATCTCATTCGGTCTCTCCATCTCTTCTTTGGGAATCCTGTAAGGCAGTAATAAGGGGAGAGATAATCTCTTATTGTGCCAGGAAAGGCAAAGAGAGTAAACAAAAAACAACATGAATTAATGGAAGCAATCTTAAAAATGGATAAACTCTCTTTATCTTCTGATCCTGCTGTTCAAATCTCATTACTACAAATAAAGAAGCATTCCTACTAATGTAAACAAAGGCTGCGTGACAGGCTGGGATTTAAATTTGCGCTGCCTGCACAAGGCCAAGCGCCCCTGTAAACAGTACCTGCTCAACCCACTGAGCCATCCAGGGACCCTGATGGAGTGATGATGGATTTTTTAAAGAAATTTTCCAGCCAACTTGCTTCTTTGCGCTTGGATATTTAAACTTAACTCTGGCGCCAATATCTCTCGTTTCAAAATAAAATTAAGCCCTAGACGACAGTTGGAGACCTGTTATCTTACACAAAACTGATGTAAAGTGTTGGCCAAGATTCTTGATAACCGCCTGCCTCCCTGAAATAATTTCTAACAACTTCTACAATTTCTTGACTAAACTGGTCTTGTAAAGGGTAGACAGTTATCCTCAAATATCGGCTGCTTACTTCATATCAAAAACAAAATCAGACATTCGGGAAATTTGTTATCTCCATAGATGTGGAGAAGACGTTTGACCGAGTGGAGTTATTTAGTTATTTATTTGACCTTTTTAAGAGATTTGGTTTTGGTCATATATTTATTTTGTATGTATTGTACCATCTGCTTTGTTTGATCAACATTTTTTCCCTTATCACGTGGATGTTGCCAGGGCTGTTCTTTGTTGCCACTGCTCTTCGCTACAGCAATTGAGCCACTTTCCATCTCCCTAAAGAGTTCATAACATTTCACTGGTGTTTACATGATTGGGATTGTGCACAAGTAGGTAAGTAAGTAAACCTCTATTTATATAGCACCTTTCAAGATAAAAATCACAAAGTGGTTTACAATAAAACACAGGACAAATCATAAAATAAAACAAAGAAAACTAAGCAACAGCAAGTTTAAAAAGATGCATCTTTAGCTGCTTTTTAAGAGATCACAGTGTCTACAGATATCAGAATTCCAGGGGTTTTCTTCATGACGATCAGACCCTGGTCACGTGATCTCAGGGACCTGCTGGGAACATATGGCTGCAGAAGGTCTCTAATGTAAGGTGGTGCCAGATCATTTTAAGATCTATTGTTAAAACCAGAATTTTAAAACGCACTCTGTAGTGAATTGGGAGCCAGTGCAGCTGGATTAGTAAGGGGGGTTACATGTGAAAACTTGGTTGATTTTGTAATAAGACTTGCAGCAGTGTTCTGGACAACTTGAAGACATGCTAGTGATTTTTTGCTTAAACATGTGAAAATCAAGTTACAGTAATTGAGACATCAAGAAATGAAGGCATGAATGATCTCACAGTTGGACTCAGCTTGGTGATAATTTTTAACTAATAAAAACAGGAACAAACAAGTGATTTAATGTGAGCATACAAAGACAAAACAGGGTCAAGAGTTACTCTGAGGTTGTTACTGAGGGCTTAATAAATGAGGCAAGTGGGCCAAGAGTCTTCTATCTTAGGGAGAAACCTGTCGGTGGCACGAACACAGACTTTAGTTTTTGCATAATTTAGTTAAAGAAAATTATCATTCATCCAACTCTTGACAGAATCCTAACCAAGATCTATATCTTAAAAACATCCTGGGGTTTAAAAGAAATGTAAAGCTGAATATCATAAACATAGCAATGATAAGAAATGACTTTAAAAAGCCTAAAATATGCTGTAAAGGGAGCACATATAAGATAAACAATAAAGGCTCCAAAACAGACTCCTGTGGTACACCAAAAGGTGAGTGGTAAAGAAAAGGTCTTACATTTAGCAGCAGCCACAAAAAAATTATTTTCCAGATAGATAAGAGGAAAACCACTTCAAAGCTGGACCTGATACCCCCACCCAGTAGTTTAACCTATCGAACAGGACATGATGATCGACAGTGTCAAAAGCTGAGGTCAAGTCAACAATAGCACGGAACAATGCCCTGCACTACTTTGCATCAGGATGTCTGATTAGTGACTCTAAGAAGGGCTGTTTTGGTGGAGTGAGCTCTGCAGAAACCTGACTGAAACTGATTAAGGATGCCATGTCTATCTAAGGCAGCTGTAAGTTGCTTGGCAACAACTTTTTCTAAGATCTTAGAAAAAAAAGTCTCATTGCACGCTGACGATTTCTTTCTCTGTGTTTTGAACCCTGTTGGATGAATTGATGGGATTCTGGGAATTTTGCAATTTTGGTTCCATTTCATGTAATAAATTGAACATCAGTAAGAATGAATGTTTTCCCCTGAACGATGCGGTAAAACAGATCTCAATTCAAATTTGACCTTTCAAGGTGGTTCTTTCCAAGTTCTGGTACTTGGGTATTGTCATTTTCTATAACTTCTCTTTATTCTATAAGTACACATCTTAAAGAACATAAATCTGATTTTCAACAGTGACACACTCTTCCTTCATCACTTATAGGAAAAATCCATCAGCCAGAACGAATGCTTTTCCCAGGTTTCTTTTCAGTGTATTCCAATCTCGCTTTCCAAATCGTTTTAAAATACCTTGATAGGATTATTTCCACTTTTAACTGGTGAGGGGAAAACCCTAGAGCCAAATATACTATTTTGCAAAGAACCAAAGGAGAAGAGGATTTATCCCCACCTAACATAATTACATATTGTTGGGCAGCCATTTCCCAAAAAATGTACACTGGTACGGCTACGCTGATACAGGTTGATATCAGATGAAAACAAGATCTTGTGGGTCTTCATTATCAGCCTTAATTTGTATTTGTGCTCCACTATGCTCATACCTTAATAATTTCCCGTCTAACCCCATTATCCTAGCTACCATAAAGATCTGGAGGCAGTTTAGATGCAGGTTCAGAATTGATTCCTTCTCCTCTCTGATGACAATATCCAACAACCCTTTATCTCTACCTTCGACACGGGATCCAGTTTTTTTTTTTTGTGGAGGGAGAGGGGTCAAACATCTGTATAAAGACCAAGTATTTGCTTCTTTTGATAATCTTAGGATGGCATTCAATTTACCTCAATCTCATTTATTTAGGTACTTTCAACTCAGTAACTTTATTCAATGCAACCTCCCCATTTTCCACCTCATTTTTTTTGTCAATATAATTTGATCATTGCTTGGGTCTCTTAAAAAAGTATCTCATACGTAAATTATATCATTATTATCCAAACCTATGGCAGTTAGAAATACATGGGGAAAATGAACTTTGTACTATTTTTCAATTGAATGTTGGCAAAAAGCATTGAACAGGATTAATTCTACTGCTATCTTGTGCTAGTCTGACATTAATACAGCTCAGTCCCACACAGGACACATGTATCTAAGGATAAACTCTACAGATTGTTTGCTGTAAGTGACAACTGCGACAGCAGTTTTGATAGTGCCACTTCAAAAGCCATCAATAGACCAGTGGCTCCTATCCACTTGAGTTGTGTTTTTGGTGTCCCTGAGGAATATCACTGCATTTGCCTCTCTTGTTGTCCGTAGATGGATTTTACTTCACTGAAAAGACCAAGAACCCCGTCCGACTAACTCTTGGCTAAAACACTTAATGTCCTTTCTGCATTTAGAGAAAAATACGTTTTAGAACCTGCTCTGAAACCATTAATAGAACTTTATTCTAATTGAAAAATAAACTTGGTGTAAAATATTGTATATAAATCTATCAGATAAATATTCCTTAACCCAGACTAATGTGGTTCCTTCAGTGCCAATAACACAACTAACGGGAATGTTGTGATCTTTTGCATCAAATGCAACACTGACATCTAACAGTATTGTACTGACAAATCAACTATATTTGGCCATGAGGAAATTGTTGGTAACTTTCAGGTGTTGTTGCTACGATCTTTGACTGAAGACACTGTTGCCGAATCACTGTTGTGAGGAAGATGTTCAGGGTTGTAATCCATGTATGTTAATTATGTTTTTCGTTTCATGAAGTATCCTTCTTTGTAAAATCAGCACCAGAGGTTCCAGAACAGATCTAGCCATCTTTATCAGTTTGTGCAGATTCGTTCAGTCCCTGGTTCTGATGCTGCTCCCCCAACAGATGACTAAAGAAGTACTGAACTCTCCACAACAGACTTAGAGAAGATATTCAACATTTTGCTGCAAATGCTGAAGGATCTAAGCTTTCTTAAAAAGGAAAGTCTGCTCTGTCCTGTCTTATAAACAGCATCAGTGTTGCATCTCCAGTCCAGTCTGCTGTCCAGGTGAACACTGACGTATTTACAGTCCTCCTCCACCCCCACTTCTCCTATGATGGAAAAACTATTCAACTTAATGCCAGATCTTCTAAAATCCACAATCATCTCCTTTGTTTTCTTTACATTCAAGATGAGATGATTGTTCCGACACCATGGCACAAAACGTTCCACCAGTTCTCTGGACTCAGTCTCTTGTCCATCAGTGATACACCTCACAACTGCAGCACTTTGACTTGTACTGGAAGTCTGAGGTGGACAGCATGAAGTGAAATTAAAGAAAGGAACCAGAACCACCCCCAACACAACCACAACCACCTGGAGCACAACCAGAACAACCCCAGACAAAACCAAAACTACCCCAAATACAATCAGAACCATCACAGAAAGGAACAAGAACAACCCCAAACAGAACAAGAACTACCCTAAACACAACCAGAACCACCTCGGACAGAATCAGAACCACCACAAACACACCCGGAACCACCTCAGACAGAAACAGAATAACCCCAGGCAGAACCAGAATAACCACAAACACAACAAAAACCACCTCAGAGAGACCCAGAACCATCCGAGGACAACCAGCGCCACCTCAAACAGAACCAAAACAATCCCTAATACAATCAGAACCACCCCAGAAAGAAGCAAGAACAACCCCAAACAGAACCAGAATTACCCTAAACAAAACCTGAACCACCTCAAAACCAGAATAAACCCAGACAGAACCAAAATAACCGCAAACACAACCATAACCACCTCAGAAGGACCCAAAACCACCGGGAACCAGAACCAGCTGATTAGAATCAGAACCACCCCAGACAGAACAAGAACCAACCCAAACACCAACAGAACAGAACTACCCTGAACAAAACCTGAACCACCTCAGACAGAACCAGAATAACCACAAACACAACAAAAACCACCTCAGAGAGACCCAGAACCATCGAGGACAACCAGCGCCACCCCAAACAGAACCAAAACAACCCCGAATACAATCAGAACCACCCCAGAAAGGAGCAAGAACAACCCCAAACAGAACCAGAATTAACCTAAACAAAACCTGAACCACCTCAAAACCAGAATAAACCCAGACAGAACCAAAATAACCACAAACACAACAAAAACCACCTCAGAGGGATCCAGAACCACCCGGAACCAGAACCAGCTGACTACAATCAGAACCACCCCAGACAGAAAAGGAACCAACTCAAACACCAACAGAACCACATGAGTCAGAACCAAAACCAGCCAAAACAAAACCAGAACCACCTTAGAGAGAACCAAAACCACAAAGAATACAAACAGAACCACCCTGAACAAAACCGGAACCACATCAGACAGAACCAGAACAAAACCAGACAGAACCAGAACTACCATGAACACAACCAGAGCCAACCCCAAAAGAACCAGGACAAATTCAGACACAACCAGAACCACCCCAAACACAACCAGAACCACCTCAGAGAGAAATAGAACCACCCCGAACACAACCAGAACCACCTCAGAGAGAACTAGAACCACCCCGAAAACATCAGAATCACCCCAAACAAAACCTGAAACCTATCCCTTCCTCTTCTTGCTTCCACTTGGTACTATAATTTCTCTTTTTCTTCCCTTCCTTCTCTCCTTCTTCCTCTTAATCTTTATTTGGATGAATTTCAGGTTCTTCAGCAGTTGAAAAGGTTTTCCACCTACTTCATACATTCCAACAATTGTATTTAAAATTAACACTATTTCAGCTGTCAGCTTTCAGCCACCTGCTAAATTTAATCATTCTGCTAGAGTTTTGGCTAAATTCTTCAAATCCTCCTCCTCTCTTTAGTCGATCTTTAGTCGATCTTGCTCCCTTCAGATTATTTTATCCTAAACTCATCTTCTTGTTTTCAACTGATCTTCCTGCCTTGAGGTTATCTTTCTTTTCTTCAGCCTTTCTTCCCACCTTCAGCTCTTATTCTCCTGTTCAGCTAATATTTCACTTTTAAGGTCATCTTGTTGACCTTGAAAGTGGAATAGCTCATCTGATCGTCACTTCAGCTGATCTAACTCTTTTGATGTCATCTTCCTCTCTTCAACTTGTCTTTCTGTCTTCTCTGACTGTTTGTTAGTTTGACAGATTGTCGGTGTCTCCTCTCATCTTTAACTCCTCTCTTCTTCCATCATTTTAAGAGTTTTCAAATGTTTGAGCTACGTTTTGCCATTTTCTTTAAATTTTCACCTGACTTTACCAATGTCTTTGTTTTTCAGCAGTTCAGCAGTTTGTTTCAGCAAAGTTTCAGCTCATCAGCATTCAACCCTGTATTTTCAAAGGGAATGCAGCCTTTTCTAGTTAACATTTATTATTTTGGTATGCAACTCTAAATACACAGTTTTAATATTATGAAATACAAATGAACAGCTAAGGCATAGTCCAGTATGTAGGCACAGTATGGACATCCGGTTTGCGACCTCATGGAGTAGATGCAAACATTTGGTGCTCTTTCTAATTTCTAATATTTTATCCTTTTCATGTCTTTAGACCACTTTATTCCACACATACACAATGTTTTTTTACCCCCCTCTTTTTTTAAAATTTGCTTTAGTTTTGGAAGTGGCAAATCCGGGAAAAAGGGCAACTCAGCTGGAGTGACGGTGGAGGGTATCGCTGAGCCACTAGCTCAGCACCACACAGAGCTGGCTGCTGATTTTAGGAACTCTTTTAATCTGCTGGAAAATAAATTTGCCTGAAGTGCAGTTTACTGTTTTGTGCGGTTTACTGTTTTGTGCGGTTTACTGTTTCATGGCCGGCACCTTGCATCTCTCGAACTTGTGTTGGATGACCTAGGTGTATGAGTGAGCTAGAAAATGTTTGCTCCAGCCTGCATGAAAACCACCTCATGCTCACAGCTAAAGTCACCAACCTGGAAGGAAGGAGTAGGTGGCAAAACCTGGGTATCCTGGGCTTGGCTGAATCCATAGAAGGTGGAGTTCTTCTCCAGTTTGCTGTGCAACGTTTTTGGCTGGGAGATGCTTCCAAACCAGCCAGGATAGAGACTGCATCCTGTCGTCATCCATCTGCACTGCTATCAGGTAAAAGAACAGCATATTCATGAAGCCTGGCAGAGAGGGATGCTGGAATACCGCAGACAAGCGATCTGTGTGGTGGAGGACTACAGTCCTGAAATTTTGATCCAGCAAGCCGAGTACATAGAAGTGATGAAGGTACAACCGAGGTCTTAAGCCGAACTTACTGTACCCTGCTTAGCTCTGCATCACCCTTCCGAGCGCAGAGAAGAAGTTGCTGCACTCCGTTGATGAGGCACATAGATATGTTGATGGCCACCCCGCCACATCAACCTGAATGACTGTTCAATATCTGCAGCCATCATTCACCAAGGTACTCATGCTACAACTGCAGTAGAAGTATGAGTGGCGAGGTCTGGCGGGTCTGCATCGGCGCTACACATAATTTGACATAACCGCTGGCTGCCGTTTTACTCCCTTCTCCGTAACCATCAGCGAACTGTTAAACTCGAGCACCATGGGCATCTGATAAGGTTACCCTTGTTTTGTTGTGTTTCTAAATTAAGTTGAGTGACCTAATAATTTAGTGTTAATTTGCGCTCTGCCCTAGATGCAACTGCTACAGCTTCTTTAAAGAAAGTGGGCTTTTCTTTTTTCTTTTCTGCTCATATAGACGTTCTTAGTATTGCGTGTACTTAAATTCATCCTATTGAGGCTGAAGACATGGAATCACACAGGAAGGGTTTTTTAGTTATTTATGAAGGGTTTAAAGAAATGTTTTTTGGTAGCTGTCTTGTGGGGTTGGAGGGTGGTTCTTTTAATGCCGGTACCTTTAAAAGGAACACGTACAAGACACGGTCATTTTTTGGCACTTCTGCTGCCTTTTGTTCAGGCATTGTCATTGTTATCTGGAGTTTTGTGTTTACCATTCAAGATTTGCAGCTTTAGATAATGGATATTTTTAATTTTTTGAGCTGGAACGTCAAAGGTTTAAATCACTCAATTAAAAGGAGAAACGTGTTTCACATATAAAACAGTATATATTTTTTTTAAACAGAAGAGACACATTTGTGGTTCAGATAATTCTCACCTCATGTCTTGGTGGGTGGGGTGGCATTTCCACTCCACTTTTGGGGTGTTTTCAATTCTGATCACCCGAAACATTTCCTTTGAGGATCACATAAGTACACATATAAATGGCAGATATGTCATTTCATAGAAATTATTTAATGTAAAGGTAGTGCTTGCCATATATTATGCCCCTAATTCAGACGATGTGGGGTTTTTCAAACACCTTCATTGCCTGAGCTCAGCTCAAACTGTGTAATGTTTTAGCAGACTGGACCACAGAAGACAGACTAATGTATGTAGGTAAAAGAAGAGTTTATTTAAAATTGAAGGGAAAGCAGGTTAGTTTAAATAAGCCTGATATCCAGGTGAGTTGAGCAGAGGCAAAAACCGGAACAGTAACAGTCCAAGTCCGTAATCCCAAATCCAATCCACAGAAAGAGTCCAATGTCCGTAAGCAAGGAAAAGCAGAGGTATGATGAAGCAGGATATCCAGGAGGAGTGACCAGAGGTGAGGTCCAGAAAAAAAACAGGTCATACAGGAGAGGCTAGAGGGGAAAAAGGACTGAATAAACGTTGGATACAAACAGGAGTAAACCACTGACAATCTGGCACTGAGAAGACGTGAAACTGCTGCTTGTATGGGGAGGCGCACAGGTGAAGGGCATGAACACTAGGGTGGAGCAGCAGGGTGTGTTCAAGGTCGACTCACAAACGATGACAAACGTCCTTCTTGGTGGAGACTTTAGGTCTGATCCTGTCCTTGATCTTGATCCAGTCTTCTTGCAACCCTGGCATCTTTATGTCTGGTTACAGTGTTTCTGATATGTGGCATGGCACTACCTCCATCCAAACAGGAGAAAATACTTGTTTTTTTCTCCCAGGTGCACCACACCTTTTCCAGGATTGACTATTTTCTTATGGATGATCAAGTTTAATCAAGTTCTCCCATCAATCGGTTCCTGCGTGTATGAGTATTGTGACATCAGACCATACTATCCATGAACCCAACCCCCATCAACAGACGTTGGTGTTTGAATTCAGCCTTATTAGATAATGTTTTTGTGGAATTTATGAAGGTGCAAATAGCTTTCTTCTAACATACAAACAGCTCACCTGAGACCTCTAGTTGGATTGTTTGGGATGCGTTAAAAGCCTGTCTCAAGAGGCAAATCATCTCCTACACTGCAAACAGGAGAAAGAAAGCCTGTAAAGAACGATCAGAATCAAATAAAAGAAACAGAACTTGGTGACCCAAAATTATACATGGAACGTGTAAAAGTACAAACTGCATTCAACCTCCTTTCAACACACTCGACTGAACGCCAACTGTTAGAGTAAAAGCCAATTATATATTTATGATGATAAATCTGCGAATATGTTAGCTAAGTAAAGTAAAACAGTACATGACACAAATTTAAATGAAACATTACAGTATTATGACAGCTCATATTAAGATTAATGATGCATTCAGAAATTATTCTGCCAGACTATACACCTCTGAATTTCTTAACCATACCAACCAGATGTAGGATTTTTTTTCACATTTAAACATTCCTATGTCTCTCCAAACAACAAAAAAAACTGGGTCAGCCTATATCACAGTACATATATATATATATATATATATATATATATATATATATATATATATACACACACATGATAATGGAGAAGGTACGGTCACTACGGTCAGTGATCTGTAGTCGGCAGCTACAGAGAAGCCGGGTCAGTGGATTGTGTGCATTCATGGGTCGGGGGTTACAGGGGAACTGCTATCAACAGCTGCCAGAATAGTGCATAAATTAGTTAAGGGAGAATAGCTCTAATCAAACTTCTCCCCACACGTCTCACCAGAGTTACTGTATTTTGCTTCATAAATAGACCTGAAGAGTTCATTTCATATCTACTTGCACAAAACATTTCTTCTTACTTAAGCAGTTTACCAAAATATGCTGAAGTTTCAGTTTTACAGTGAATATATGCTTAAAGTGCAGCCTCTCAGCTTCAGAGTACTGACATTCACATTGAAGAAAAGTTTTGAGTTGCAGCTTTATTCATTGGTTTGAATTAAACATTTCAATTGACCTTCATTATTTACTCATCAAGTAAGCAGGTAAAAGGAAAAACACACACCTGGAATTTGAATTCTGAAGCTGTGGATCTCCAACAAGCACTTGAAGAACAACTCGGAAACAGGCCATCTTAATTTAGCAAAATTCAAAAAGTCATGAACAAATGAAACACACACACACACTCTCGTGTTAACAGATAATACCGATGTCGGCCGCAGTTACCTCAGGACTGAACCACTTCGCCACCATGTGACAACTAAAGTTATGATGTGATGCCTGTTATAAGTGTCAGGGAAGGAAAATGTGAAGCTAAAGCGAAACATCTGCATGTTGTAGGGTCTCATCTGCAATGATTCACCTTTCACCAAAACTTTATTGTATGACAATTAAGTACCCTATTTGAAAATATTTGATGATGATTATTATTGTTATGATGATGGTTTTCTTTAAAACAGCACTTGAAAATTAAAATGAAAATCTGGAGCAGCATCTGTGGAAAGAGAAATTATGAAATAATGAAAAGTTTTTTAATTATTTACATATTAAATAATACATATTTCTGCTGTTTTCTATGTCAACCTTACTTCTTGGTAGAGGTAAGATCTTAAGCCCGAGCCCGACCCGACCCGACCCGAATTTCGGGCTGGGTCGGGTCTAAAATGTCATTCATTACGTTCGGGTCGGGTCGGGTCGGGCTTCTAACTCGCTGACTTTTTTTAATAAATATATGTTTATAAAAATGTATACTAAAACGATGTGTGGAATGTGGATAATAATAATTGCTATTTAACTACTATACGAGCGCAGAGCCAGAGTTGTGCGCATGTGAACGCGCCCTCTTAATAATCTTCCCCTCCACAAGTCCGCATCTATTTTGACTCGGTGTCCCTGATTATGGAGCAGCAAGAAGTCGAGGATAAACTAAAGACAGGGGAACTTAAACGGTAAACACACACCGGGAAGAGTGAGGTATGGAAAAGCTTCAACTTGATAATTGAAAATGCTCCAGAAACTTGTGTTGGCTTCGCTGAATGTCGTAAACGTGGCGCTTTGCTTTCATACGAGAGCAAAAAGACCGGCACCTCGACGCTGAGCAGGCATTTAAACCTTAATGATGTAAATGTTTATCCAGTCTATTTAAACTTAGATTTCATTACAAAAGGCTTTAATTTGTTAGCATAAATCACCTCCTCCTCCCGAAACCCAACAAATAAAATATGAAAATTTCTGGTTTGCTTCGGGCTCGGGCCTGCAAATCAAGTTAATTGGTCGGGCTCGGGCTGGGTCGGGCTTTAATACCCGCGGGCCTGGGAAGGGTCGGGCTGAATTTTTTAGGCCCGATCTTACCTCTACTTCTTGGTGTTCTTGGTCATTTTGACCATTTCTGCGTTTTGCAGAATATAATATATATATATATATATATATATATATATATATATATATATATATATATATATATATATATATATATATATATATATATATATATATATATATATATATATATATATATATATATATATATATTCATATATATATTCATATATATGAGGTATATAAATATATATATTATTTTTAAAAAAACAACAAAAGTCTTATGTAAAAAGAACACAACAATATAGGCTAATATTTGTCACAAGCTTTGTATCTATTTCAGAAACCCAATGAATTCTTATGGAGAAAAAAAGTACACTCCAGAGTTGGTCTGGACATACAACATACAACCACCAGTGTCCTGTGTGCTCAAAGCCACATGCACACCACTGGTATAAGAGAAACAAACCGAAAGAGGTGATTTGAGAGGCAGAACCAGGCTGAGCACAGCACAGCACACCGATCCCCATGAATATTGCAAAGAGCCTACCGCAGAGTTGAAACAAGAACCTTTGGACACCCCCAACATACAGCAGCTGACCCCCTGCTGTTCAGGTAGAGTAACAGTAACCCCTGCACGAACACATAAACCCAACCCTGATCAGCACAAGTAATGAATATACCTTAAAAACCATCTGTAATTAGAAGGTGATAATGAACCCATCCGTCAACATAAGCTGCTTTTTGGCATCAGTGCCCTGCAGCTTGTGGCTGCCGAGGCCAGAACTCACTGGGCTGTGACAATACACAGCGTAGCTGATCATTTAATAAGGCCAGGTAAAGCCTGACAACTTTGGGGACAACGCACATGCACTGGCTGCTGCTTCTCCTCTGTACTGAACTTCACATTTTACCAGCTCAAGCTAAACATTTAATTCCTGTCACTTGTGTGATGTAATATCATTTATGAACAAAGCTGAAGTTGGTGTTCTGCCTTATTCAGTTACTCACGCACTCATGCTACTGGTATTTTCATTGAAGCTGCATGGCAGGGTAACTCCTTTTTCCACTCAGGTTGTGTGTCATGCCAGAATGTCATTTAGAATTATGCCTTTGTTTTGCAAAGTGATAGACTTTGAAACCAAAGACGACTGTCAGTTTAGGATGGTATCACTAGCATGAAGTCTTCACATTTGAACCACAGGGAAGTACTGTGTCATTTCAAGTTTTTAATACTGCTGGAAAGAATTCAAGAATTTCATAGTGCAAAATCAGAAAGCAGTTTCAGACAGGTCTTGACTGGTTGCAGTACATAACCTTGGAATATATGTGTCTTCTCAATATATCGACTAGATACATTTAGTCTATATTCTGTTTGTGTTGATCAACAGCTTCTTTGAGGCTGGTATGTTAGGTTATATTTTGGAGACCACATTTGATCTGTGTACCTTCCCTGGTCATCTTGTCCCGTACTGCTGGACTGTGGCAGAGACACGGCCTCATATGCTGCTGCTCAGCTTCAGAAATGCCTCTGTGGGCTACAACACACATTGCTGTGTTAATAAGGTGACTTTTTTACCAAATTGACTTCGTATACTTGTAAAAATGCTGAAATGACTTTAGTTTACACCCATTCCGTTTAAAAACAAGGGAACACAAGTTACATACCAGAATCTCCCCTTGATCCAGTGTCTGTGTGTCCTTCTGACACTGGCCACTCACTTACTTGGGGGTCAGTCCGGGTTTTCCCTGTGACAGACATTTTACACCTTTTTTCAATTTAGGCCTCAGTCCAACCTTGTAGGCCAGCAACTCAACTGCACCAGTGACCAGCTACCACTTCACAGATGTTTTGGTATCAGAAATGCTAATGGGCTGTGAAAGCATCTTCTCTCCTTTTGCCATCTCAGAGCCATGTACACAATGTTAGTAGGAAAATAGGCAGAAGGTAGGGTAGATTCTTATCTGGAAGCCCACCAGAGATACATTACATGATTGTATGAACAAAATAGCCTAGAAATCTAGATGTGCTGTAGGCTAATTTGAATCTGCTTTCACGTTACGTCTAGTTACATCCCGTTGGATCTCATTAATTAGGCCCAAAAGTCATTGGTCACCAATCAAATCAGTCTATCCTTGTCGAGAGTCTCTGGTCCTGAGTCTCAAGTTTGGTAAAACCCAAGAGCCAAATATCTATACATTTTATTTTACTGAGGATTTTGTTTTTTTAAGTGCACATCGGTGAGTGTGTGAGTGTGTTTCCTACACCAGCCTTCTTGACAGTCTAGCCATATTTTATTGATCCCTAGAGAAAAAAAAAGGAAAGGAACAAGAAATTCTGCCAAAGAGGACTAAGATCACTCAATGTGGGATGTGAAAGACTAGGAAAGAGTCGAACATGAAAGAGCAGGAAAGAAAAGACAAGATAGTGAAAGGTGCAGTTTGGTGACTGTATGATGTGTTGTAGTGTGTATATGGCCAAAATATTGGCTGACCTGCCTTGACTTGCATATGAACTTAAGTGACATCCCATTCCTGATCCAGAGAGTTCAATATGACGTTGGTCCACCCTTTGCAGCTTTAACAGCTTCAACTCTTCTGGAAAGGCTGTCCACAAGGCTTAGGAGTGTGTTTATGGGAATTTCTGACCATTCTTCCAGAAGCATGATTCGTCACTCCAGAGAAGGAGCTCTAGAGACCAGTGGCGATGTGTTTTACACCACTGTATCCGATACTTTGCATTGCACTTGAGGATGTTTGTCTTGAATGCAGCTGCGTGACCATGGACCATGGGGGCTGTGGCCACTGGGCTCCACCACCTCAGCACCACACCACTGTCAAGTGGGCACCAGACAACGACTAGTCACCACAGCCGCCGCCCCCCCCCCCCCCCCCCCCCCCCCCCCCACATGCACCAGACCCACCCCCCAAGGCGCATCTCGGACTGGTGGTGGCAACGTGGAATGGAAAGCCACCACTGATGCTTTGGTAAACAAAATGCTAAATTAGAAACTTATACAACAAAGAACTATCATATTCATCAAAACAAACTACAATAGATGTACAGTTTAATTTACCAGAGCATTTTAATCTAATATATTGTTTTATGTACTTGTGAAAGTTAAAATTATTCTGTTAACACAGATACTGTATTTGTTTAAGTTTAGGAAATGTGTTTATGTAATTGATCACTTGCATGGCACTAAAATAACACAAAAAAAACCCAATTCTGAATAAATGAAGGGAGAGAGGCAAATATCTAGAAAATAAATCTGTCCCAGCTGGCTAAGCAATGGTTGACACATCTCTTCATTTCACAACAGAGTGGCGAGACTGAAGCAGTGCAAAGATAAGGCTAAGGTTTTCGGGTAGTAAGTGACCAGACACAACTATTGTGATGCATTAACATTATGCCACTTCAACCAGCGTGTTCATTTACATAACTTTCTAGCTTCTGTGTGGAGGTCATCAATAAAGTGAGTCCAATAAACCAACTCCAGTTATGAGCACAAACCTCCCCTTGTCCTGGCAGGGACTTCAAGTCAAGTGCACATTATTATCTGCTCTGTAAACATTGACTGTCCAGGTTGATTGTAATTAATTAACGACGTCTACCACCGGCCCCTGGTACAGAATAGAGATACATTACATACAAGGATTCAATAAAGTAAGCTCATTTACTCCTAACTGCCTAAGTACCTTTAGCAATGGGTCCCCTGCTGAAAATGTGGGTCGATACAGAAGCACTAATTACACTTCTGCCTAAGTGTCTTAATGTGACTGCTTGCATAGTTTACTTTTTTGTTTTCTAACTGATGGATCATTTTCATTTCCAATGACTTCCTACATGCAACTGCAGGAGCATGTGGGCATAACACAATGCAGTTTAATATTACAACAAGCCTAACATCATTTTCTCTTTTCAGGCTACAAAACTGTGTAAAAATCTTAGGCACCCATACTGTTAATGTTTTTTTTTTAAATTTTATTTCCATCTAAATTTGTTTATTCATTATCTAAGACTCCTTAAAAATACTTAAGTCTGGGTTTGATCCTCAGGAAAGTTACACTAAACAATGTTTTTTAGTTATTTCTTACTGAACAGAAAAACCAGAATTAATCTGTATGGAGATTTCCACATACAAATGACCTGCTACAAATCTACTTTGCATTCACAAAACTACATTAAACTCACATTTATCATAAGAACATTTGAGTGCTCGAGTGCCACACGCAAACTGTAAATGTGCTCCCACTGCTGATTAACATAAATCTCCAGCCACGGATATATGTAAGGCATTTAAAGAGAAGACCATTACAATGTAAAGGTGTGACCTCATCATTTATGTCTACTTGCCACCTATTAAAAAAAAAAAAAAAAAAAAAGGTTCTCAGATGTGGCAAAAAAGATAATTTTAACTGAAATGTATAGAACTCTGTCTATGCTTCTGTGATCGGAAAGACCGGATCAGAATTCCTCCCTCATGGAAGGAAACGTCTCCTCTGGTTAAGGTAAGGTAAGCTTCACTGCACCCATTTTAAAGGAAATTCCCATTAATAAAGATAAGTTTAATATATTTCTGCTTTACCAGGTGTTTTAAAGTTATCTGCCTATTCTAAAAATAATAGACCAGATAACTCATTACCGGTACAGTATAGCAGCATCGTTAAGGCTCCCTGGGTGGTGCCTGGGACTTGCCTTCGTCATACCAAAACAAACCAATCAATTGTCTTCTTTTCCACTCTGACTGTGAGCCCCAGACTTTGAAAATGCCCCTCCTCCAAGTATGATTTCATGGGCTAGCACTTGCTGAGTGCAATTTGCAATGAAAGTTGAAAATGTACCAACTTTTGATGGAGAAAATGCTCAAACCGGGACACACGTAACCAACGCTCAGCTCAGCAATGCTTGACATCACTCCATTCACAGGGCGCTTCCTGCTCTGTGAGCGTAAAGTAATGCTGAAAACTCTAATAATCCATCTGTCCTCTATACCTGTTTTAAATCTGTACAGGGTCACGGGGTCTACCTGAGCCTATCCCAGCTCACTATAGCAGCCAGGGGTCCACCCTGGACCGGAAGCCAGTCTATCACAGGGCCTCATTTAGAGACAAACAACCGTACACACCTATGGCCAAGTAATTCATTTGTCAGTTGATGAATTACCTGTCATTTGCTTAAAGGCATGATTAGAGGCGCTTTGAGTCAGGAAATATTCCACACTACTGGAGTTGTAGCAGGTGACTTGACTGAAAGGAAAATTCCACTTTCGAAATGGTAGTGTAATGAACGGAGAATATGACCATAAAGTGAAACGTCATACACATCATTAAGAGCTGATGGCAGCACCAAGTCTCCATCTCTAGCATGAAAAGTTATTGCGCTCAACTCTGTGGAAAAATCCTAAAACTATAAGAGCAGAATATTCCCAATTAAATTATCCTTGGACATATTTTGTGTTCCATTCACTTCTTCCACTTGGGGATTTCCTTACTAAAGGTTTCTCCTGCTATTGTTATGCAGATAACACAATGGCTTAGCTGCGACTTAACTTACACAACTGTGTATTCAGCTTTAAACAAAAACAGATCACTTTAAATCCATCCAGAGAGCCAGCAGCTCCTCAACTTTCACCACAGAAACAGGTTTCTCCCAAACCATCACCTCACCTCCTGAACCAGCTTGTATTTTTGCCTGTCCTAGCAATGATCAACTGTTTTGGTAGTAGTCTTCTGGTGTTTAAAGTGAAGGGGGTGCCCATCAGTCAGTCAGGCTTCACTGTGACTAAGAGCGGGATTAGAGGGCGTTCAGGCAGCTTCACACAGACAGCCACAGTCCGTGTGATCAGAAAGGCACTTGCCTATCTCCCATCTAACCCCAAGGGCCAGTGATTTTACAGGGATTAGTGCACAAACTTGGATAATCTCTCTCCCCGCTCTTTGTATCGATGAGCATCTCAAACATGAGTCCACACATCTACGTGCAGCAGCATGTTTGCAACTTTGACAAACACACAAATAATTTTTTTAATTTACTGGAGTAGTTTAACAATAACATGCAGAAATGCTCTGTAACTCTTTTAAAACTTCTCTCTCCCTAAGAATGTTTTTCTGTTTATTTTGGCTTTAATCGTTAAATCTCATGGTGAAATGAAGGAATTCAGGCTCAGTAAAAATTGCTGCAGTATATTTCCATAGTAAAGTAATATATTGATCACTAATAAGACGCTACTTTAGCCCTGTAAAGCCAACTTACAATAGTAAGCAGTAATTACACGAATAGTCAGTATTAAGACTCAAAATGACTTGGTAACATGGATAACAATAATTATAAAAAATATGAGCTAATACCCAGGAAAAGTGCATCAGTGTATTCATGCGTATTCACGGGAACCCTGTCCTGGAGGGAATGTGGTCTTGGATCATAACTCGCCCTAATATTTTGTCAGTTTTGTGGTCCTTTTGACCTCAGCTTAAGATACTACAGTGGCTGAGAAGTGCAAAGCACTTTTACACTTTAAAACATACATGAACAAAAACAAAACAAAATTACACTTAGAAAACCCATTTACATTTTAAATACAAATGTTATATTTCATATACCAATCAACATATTTGCAAATTTGAAAACAAATGTACCCTTCAGAAAACATATGTACATTTAAAAAAAAGTTCATTTTAGGAAACACTTAATTAAATTCAAATGTTTTAATGGAAAGGGAATCTCTAAATACCAGCAGTGATGTGACGATGACCTAAACTAATGACTCACGGTTCAGCAACACGCAAAACGTCGGCAGCGATGCTTTGAGGACGAGAACAGACCGTATTACATGAAGCTTTTGATGCTTTTGAACTTCAGCCAGTTTACATCTTTTTGTTCTTAATCTGGATGGTCTCTGCAGCTTTTACAGGACCCTTTTGTTAACTTGTTTTGGGATTTTTATTTGTGTTTTGTCACTTGTAAGTGTTTCTGAAAATGTTTCATGAAATGTAAATTTGTTTTCAAATTTGCAAATGTGTTTTATGAAGTGTAAATGTGTTTTCTAAGCGTAATTTTGTTTTTAAAATTGTTCATGTGTACTTTGAAATGCGAAAGTGTTTTGCACTTCTCAGGTACTAAGATTCAGACCTTTTTCACTTAGCAGTAAGCTTGACGGTTCAAAACCCTACAGAAAACATTACTGATGTGGAAACGGTCTAATCCATGTGGTTATCGAGAGAATACAAAATGTCCAGACTTCAGAATCATTTACTTAAAAAAAAGTCACCAATACTTTTTTCTAATGAATTAAACTAACTAATTTTACAAATATTTAAACTAATGGACACATTATCGGTGATACTGATGTATATTGTTTTCTGTTTTGTTTGTTTTGTCAAATTAAATAGCCTAAAAGTATTTACTTAAGCCTGAAACGAATTCAAAACAAAGGATTTTTATTTATTTATTTATTTTTTTCATTGTTAAAAATCCGTTTCAGTTTTTGAAAGAATCTTTGCTTGTAGGAAGCGTCGTCTAACGGCCACAGTGTCCTGACCAAAGGACACAAAGTCAAAGCAGCTTTGGACTCCCATGGACCGTCTCTTGCAGGTTTTCCTGATAGCGCCGTCGCAGATCGGCAACCAGGAAACTGGCTCGCAGTGCTCCAGTGGACGTCATGGCAGAGGCTTTTTAGAGAATCCAAGGAATGATTGAAGAGAAAATCAGCGAGTGACTGAGACAGAGACCGAAAGCGAACTCGTAACCTCCCAGCCCAGAGGGGACCCACTGAGCTACAACTGCTGAGAGTTCCTTTGTGCTGCTTGAAAAATTATAGATATGAAAATATTTACATTCCAGCATTTAGAAATATTTTTATATGGTATTGTAGTGTTTTTTTAATATGTTTCTGTGGTGACATTTGAACTGGTGTACATAAACGGGAGTTCAATCTGCCACGGTGTACAGGCGCTCAGCATGAAACGTAAGAACAAGGAAAACAGAGCTGTGAATGTAAGAAACGGATGGCCATCCTAATTGTAGAATTTATAAACTGAAGTATTGCTTTATTTCTTCCATCCCGTCTTTACACAGTAAATAACTTGTGTCCCCATTAAATGTTGGAAACACTTCAGAATGATACCAAATGGCAGAACACAGACACTTTAATTCATTTAGAAAGCCCAAGGGCAGTCAAGCATGTCTAACTACATCATGGTTAAGCATCTTGATTTTGTCAGAATTATAGAAAATGACAAGTGAACTCGACTTGAACCAGAAAGCCGGGGGGAATCCTTGTATTGGCATTTCTTAATCTAAGCAGAGCAGTGCCAGAAAATCAATACTTTTCAGTCAAGCTCCCATTATGCTGCTTTCTCTCCTCCAGACTAAAGAAAAGTACAGTACACAGTCAAAATGTGTTTTATTTAATGTTTATTATATGCACAAATAAAATCTAATCTGCTATTTGTTCATAAATTTGCTTCATTTATGTAAGCTCAGTTTTTTCTCGATTTTATTGTATATTAAACAAAGAAGCGTAACAGACAATGTATCATCAAGGAAACACTAAATATCCCCATGATTCAATTGTAGGTCCGTCTTTAGTTGCAATAACTTGAGGTTCTCGTTTACTAAGATCTTCGAAAACCATGTTTCTGTTCTTTTTCAGCCAGTTTTTTCTTTTTTTTCCAGATTTTTAGATTTTCTTGGATGTTTGCATCGTGGCCTCATATTTATCTCAAGAATCCTCCATGAACTCTTCTAAATACCAGTGTCTAGGTCTTAAAGCTATATAACTGAGTTCCATCCATCCTTCAATCCATCCGTTATCTATACTCATCCATATATTATCTATACCTACTTATTCCAATTCAGGGTCACAGGAATCTGCTGGAGCCTATCCCAGCTTTCTTCAGGTGAAAGGCAGAGGAACATCCTGGACAGGTCACCGGTACACCGCAGGGCCACATGTACACCGACAGCCACACACACTCACTTCAATGGGCAGTTTGGGACCACTAGTTAAAATTTAAAATGCATGTTTTATAAGTGTGAGACTGTCAGAGCACCCAGAGAAAATGAAAATTCATCACAGAAGTCAGGAACCTTCCTGCTGTGAAGCAAAAGTCTTCACTGCACCAAGGGTAACATTTTCCAGTGAAAGTTGGGGCTGCCCATATGCAAATTTTAATTGTGAATTCAAGCAACATTTTTCAGCATGCAGGTATCAGGAGAACACATTTTAAACACACAACTACATTGAAAAGCAACCCAGACTGTCTGCGTCAGCTGTATCTGAGGCTGTGAGCTTCACACTGAGACATGCTGTGGCTGAGCGGCACTTCCGTGTGCGCACAGTTTGAATCTGCTGCCACCTCACATGTAGGGGATACAGTTTCTCTACCAGCAACACAATGAACTTCTTTGTACTTCTTTGCCAGGTGGCTCAATGCCAGAAAGTTAACATCATGTTTCCTCCACCATTTCAGACGGTCAGCATCACTCTATACAAACTGACAAGCAGCTCAAAAGCTCAGTTTCTACTGCGTCCTTCTGTGTGCGTCTGGTGCTTGTTGCAGTAGGTGCGCTGTGCTTAAAGAAGCTCACCAGATACAAGTCAGTCAGGAGTCAAGATGTCTTCTTTTAGCTGTGGGTGGTACCGCAGCTGCTGCCTCCGCTTGGTCTGCAGGCTCAGTCACAGCTGACCTGCTCACTGGGCAGAGACTCCTCCTCTGTGATGACTTTATGCTTCAGTGCATCCACTTTTTTACTTGAAATGTACCTCCAGTAATGAGGCGATGTCCAACAGGTCACAGGTGGATGGGTCAGCATCTTTGCTGTTGAGGTAGTCCACAGTGCAGGACTTGAAGGACTTGCACAGCTCAGTATCTCCCTCTTCAGGTGCCAGGAGACTGTTGTTGAACAGGTGAAGCACAGACCTGATCTATGACAGGGTGACGTCCTCCTCTCCTGAGAGAGCATCTGTGAAGGCTTAAAGGGGTTTCCAAGCTTTGTTGATTGCCTCTAGGACCTCTGTGTCCCGCCAGGTGGGGACGAGTGGTCCGGTTTTCTTGTCAGAAGACAAGACTTGTGGCCTTTCCTGCTCCAGGCCCCTCTCAATCATCGGTGGTCTTGATCCCCAGCGAGGGGCTGGACCTGGAAGAACCAGCTGTATTTGCACTTCACCCAGTTCGTGTCTCTTCTTGAAGCTGCTGACGACTCTTACAGACAGAAACGGCTCTTGTGACGTGGGCATCACACATACTGTGTCCTGTTACACACAAAATTAAAAAACTACTTTTAAAATCACTAATTACTTATTTAAGTCTGGTCAAAGTTTAGTTGTAAAGCACATCTTAAAAACAATGTCAGTTAACAAAAGTGCTGTACAGTTATTAATTATAAATAATTTATATTTAATTATGAATTATTTGTGTATGATTACATACGGCTGTTTATTAGATACTATTATCCAAAGTGACATACAGAATACAAAACCACTGTTACAATGACTCTCTCTCTCACACACACACACACACACACACACACACACACACACACACACACACACACACACACACACACACACACACACACACACACACACACACACACACAGTGTTTTACTGAGCAATTTTCGTGTCGTATATTTTTTATTTCTATCAATTAAATCTATGTTGCACTCACCAATGGCCAGATGACGTCTGTGACCAAAACATTGCGTCCTTGGTCAATAGCAGCGCTTTGACAGCGTTACTCCTGTGGTCCATCCTCACAGCAAATAGTCCCAGTGGGTTGAGAGCAGCTTTTGAAGGCCTCCTCAGACGGGCACTTTCCATCTCCCAGTCCTCTATGAAGTGCACCGTCACACTCATGTAAGGTTCCCAGGTCCTGCTGGACCACATGTCGGTGGTCAGCACGCAGTGAGATACTTCTGCTAGCCGGGCAGATTGCAGGCTCTGACATCTGTGTACATTTAGAGAAGTGCCTCTCTTGTGAAATAATTGCGACTTGGAATCTCAGATTCAGTATTGTCAGCAGCTGTACAAAGTCGCTCTACTCCACTGTTGATATGGGGCCACGTCTTTAGCGACATGGAAAGCCACCGCTGTGGTAATATCACACCACTTGTCACTTGCTCTTTCATAAGGCACACCATGGGTGAATGAAGCCTGCAGCAGGGTTGGTTTTGGCCAGTAGGCTGGGGAGGCTTTGTGGCCTCAGTCGCAGCACGTATTTTGACACGTATTTCACGTAGTTCGCACTGCACTTTATGTCACTGTTTTAAGTGGGGGAAGAGATTTGTTTGCTTGAACCTTTAGTTGCAACAGGTTTTCAACAATCTTTACAGAAAATAACCCAATTCTTTTGTTTACTGACCAACTCCTCTTCTGCAGCGTAATCTGTCTCCATGTTGTTGCTGGGCGAGAGCGGAGGCGATAGATAGATAGATAGATAGATAGATAGATAGATAGATAGATAGATAGATAGATAGATAGATAGATAGATAGATAGATAGATAGATAGATAGATAGATAGATAGATAGATAGATAGATAGATAGATAGATAGATAGATAGATAGATAGATAGATAGAATCATGTAAAAAAATTAGGACACCCTGTGCAAATATGGGAATTTTGTAACATTTCCTTATACAAGGATATTTAATCTCAATGTTAACAACACTGAGAGATTTAAGTGATATAACTAAATAGACTGAAGAAAACACTTTTCAAGATATTCTGTAAATCTAATTCTTCTAAAGGTATACTCTGACTGAGGAAAACGTTAGGACACCCTTACATTTATTGCCACTTAAAATGGCTCAAATCACATGCAGGTGGATCGCACCAGGTGGATCGCACCAGGTGGATCGCACCAGGTGGATCGCACCAGGTGGATCGCACCAGGTGGATCGCACCAGGTGGATCGCACCAGGTGCACATGATTAGTAGATCATCACTCAGCATTTTGAATTATGCTTGCCCTATTTAAACCTCAGACATTTATTTTGATGTGCTCCTTTCTGTTGAAGTGAGAGTGAGCACCATGGTGAGAGCAAAAGAGCTCCATGAGGCTGTCAGAACAACAAACAAACAAACAAACAAACAAACAAACAAACAAACAAACAAACAAACAGTATAGCAGCCAAGAGTCTGGGAAGGGATTTAAAAAGATCTCAAAAGATTTTCAAATCAGTCATTCCACCGTTTGGAAAATAGTCTACAAGTGGAGGGCTTTTAAAGCAACTGCCAACATGCCCAGGTCTGGTCGTCCAGGCAAGTTCACCTCTAGAGCAGACGACACGATGGTAAAAGAGGTCACCGAAAACCCTAAAATGTCCTCACGGGATCTACGCCAGGCTCTGTAAATGAACTACTAGACAACTTCCACTCTAGAATTTCAGATATTAGTAATTCAATTGCCCCCACTAAGGTTAAGATAGTTTCTGGTAAGAAGAAATCTCTGTGGAGAAATGCCCCACTAGTAAGAAGTGAAGAAAGGGAGTGTGGAAAAGCCATGCAGAGGTGAGACAGACTGGACTCCAGGTTCACTATGATATGTATAAAGAGAGAGTTCACAGATATAATTCACAACTGAAGGTATTCAGTAATACTGTAAGGGAATTCAGATGTCACATCTGAACTCAACTCTACAAGGGCCTGAAATAAATTTACAAACTTCTTCACTGAGAAAATCCTGAAGATTAGAAAAGCAGTCGGTGCATCAATGTCAAGTCCAGGAACAGGGCTGTGTCCAATCAAACCAATTTAGACAAAATGACACAATTTCACCCAATCGACTAAAAAACCTGGAGGATATTATAAATCAGCTAAACTCATCCTCCTGTTGTCTCCAACAGCTTTCTTCAATAAAGTTTTACCCATCATGACGTCTGATCTGATTCAAGTAAAGTCTTCCCTTTCGTCAGGTGTTTTTCCCAGACCTTGAAGACAACGGTCATCAAACCACTGTTGAAAAAACTGGCTCCCTGTACCTCAGAGAATACACTTTAAAATAATTGTTAGTTTATGAATCCCTGAATGATTTAGGACCAAAATACATCAGAGACTTGTTGTTTCCATATCAACCATCCAGACCTCTCAGGTCTTCTGGTTGGGGTCTTCTGGTTCGGGTCTTCTGGTTCAGCTCTGGTCTGTGTCCCCAGAATCAGAACCAACATAGAGAAGCAGCATTCAGATTTTGTGCTCCACAGATCTGGAACAAACTTCCAGAAAACTGCAGGAATGTTGAAACTCTCAGTTCCTTTAAATCAGGGTTAAAAAGTCATTTGTTTACAGCTGCCTTTGATTGAATTATTTAAACCATTACCAACGGTAATTTCAGTAATACACTGTAACTTTAATTTAAGTGTAACTTTTCTTTTATATGCCACTGCACTGTAAATCTTTTTCTTTTCCTCTGCACTTTTCATGTTTTTATTATGTAAATCACTTTGAATTGTCCTGTTGTTAAAATGTGCTGTACAAATAAACTTACCTTCCCTTTGTCATTTTGTGTTGATGCCTGGCATCACACATGGCTGGCAATTTGTAATGTCAGGTCTCTCTTTCTTATGAGCATTGTCAAATTTTGTACCATTATCCATTGGAAATGTTGCAGCTTGGGCAGCATGGTGGGTTAGTGGTCAGCACTGTTGCCTCACAGCAAGACGGTTCCTGGTTCGATTCCCGGCCCGGTGGGTCTTTCTGTGTGGAGTTTGCATGTTCTTCCCGTGCTTGTGTGGGTTCTCTCCGAGTACTCCGGCTTCCTCCCACAGTCCAAAAACATGCAGGGTAGGTTAATTGATCACAGTAAACTGCCTGTAGGTGTGAATGTGAGTGTGCATGTTTGTCTGTCTTTCTATGTGGCCCTGTGATGGACTGGTGACCTGTCTAGGTGTACCCCTATCTTTCGCCTACAATGCGCCGGGATAGGCTCTGACAGACCACCGTGACCCGGAGACGGAGAAAGCGGGAATAGATAATGGATGGATGGATGTTGCAGCTTAAACCCAACCATTAAAAACAGATGCCAGATGCCCTGCAGACCACAAAGATGCCACGGGTGTTTACAGAACAATCTCCAGTGCCCAAAACCTGAACACAAATCTAAGTGATGACATTTCAGCAGTCATGTTACCTGGTATGTTTTACATAGAACAAGCAGCACAAATCTATCATTTCTTAATCTACCATCCTTCTGATTTTATTTGAATGCGGATGAACCAGTGTAGTTGACAGTTAGTGCTGGTGACACCATCACTCTTTCACTGATGTATCTGCTCTGCTTGTCTTTTGTTTCCTTGCTGTTTTATGCCTCCGCCCCATATATCCAGGGATTGTTAATCAGTCACTGAAGCTCTGCTGTTTTATTTCCTCTGTTCTGCATACCCCAAGAGTATGTGGCTTAGCGCCTTTTGAAAGCTTATGTATCTGCATTGGAACAAGTAGACGGAGCAAAACCTCTAAGAGAGAACAGCTTCCACATATAAACAACCTTTTGTCTTCCCCCTCCCCCCATAGAAAGGCTGATAATGCTGTCTGTTAAGCTCCCCCCTTTCTACCAACAAGCTTTCATGAAGTAGGGGCATGTTAGAAAAATGCACTTGGTCCAATGCAATTATTGTGCAAGTACCCAAGTTTTTAAATGAGGCTAAATATAGCCTCTTGGCAAAACAAAAGGTTGAACCAAGCCTGACACACTGACAACACAACTGTTGTGTGTGTGCCACAGTTTGACAGATCACAGCAGAGACAGCAGGGCTCCAAGCATCTGTGGGAATTGGCCCCTTTCATACTTCAAATGTGATGTGGCCATATGATCTCTATTTACTTGTTTGCTTGCCAGCAGCAATGCATATGGATCAACACTAAACAGTAATTCCATTTTATCCAGCCAAGTGTTCCTCTGAAAACTGCTCATATCGGACAAATCGTTGGTGCTCAATTCAAATATGCTGTCAAATGCATTTTACTGTCCAATTCTGTGAGAATTATAACAGTATCCCATCACCGTTCAACAGTTAATACTGTGAATAAAAAACCAAAACAAATCCATCCAGACAAAATAAAATAATAATTAAAATAGTAATAATGTGGGCAATACTAAATAACCCCTTAGTGCTTCCACAGGACCTAAAAAGGTATGCTGAAGCCAGGTGCTGCTAATACTACCCTTATGAACTGATGTCAAGATTAAGGTTTTAAGATTCAGATCTCTATAAAAAGCAGACCTTTTGGCATTTTCTTGGTCTGGAGCCTTCCAGTGTGTGTCAACAGACTGCCAAGACAGAGAGACTAAACCAATGGGCTCGGAGAAGCAGATGTGGCTGCACATCAATCTAGAAAGGGTTATAAAACGATTTTAAAAATGTTTTTAATATTCTACAGCAAGAAAGGTGATTCAGAAGTGGAAGATGTTCAAGACAGTTACTAATCTTCCTAGGGATGAACGTTCCAGCGAATTAAGCCCAAGTTCAAACCATTAAAGATGCTGAATAATAATAATAAAATCTCCTAAGACCTATGTCTCAGACCAGGGGTCTTAGTCCTCGAGGGCCGCTGTCCTGCATGTTTTAGGTGTGTCCCTGCAACAACACGCCTGATTCCAATTAACGGTCCGGATAAGCGTGTCATCAAGGTCTGTTCTTTCCCTTTGCACACTATTAATGTTTAACACTAAGTTTTGTAGAACCCAAGAGCCATATATATGCATTTTATTCTTGCAACAGAGGGTTTTTTGTTTGTTTTTGATGTGCACATGGGTGTGTGTGAGTGTGTTTCCTTCACCAGCCCTCATGACAGTCTAACTATATTTTATTAATCCCTAAGAAAAAAAAAGAAAAAAAAGAGGGGGAATAAAACATCTGCCAAATAGGGCTAAAATCATCGTGTGTGGAATGTCAAAGACTAGGAAAGAGAGGGACATGAAAGAACAAGAAACAGAAGACGAGACAGAGATGGGTGCAGTTTGGTGTCTGTGTGATGTGTGGTAGTGTGTGAATGAGTGTATAACGTGTTGTTTTAGAATAAAAGTAGATAATAGACAACCAGGTTTTTACAAACAGAAGAGGACAGAGAAAATTTAATTTTGGTGTGTGATGTGTGTGTGTTGAATGTGTAGTGCACGTCTAGTGAGTTTAATGTGCATTTAGGACTGTAAGCGTGCGTAACACACGCACACACACACACACGCACGCACACACACACACACACGCACGCGCACACACACACACGCACACACACACACACGCACACACACACACGCACGCACACGCGCACGCACACACACACACACACACGCGCACACACACACACACGCACACACGCACGCACACACGCACGCGCACACACACACACACGCACACACACACACACACACACGCACACACACACACACACGCACACACACACACACGCACACACACACACACACACACGCACACACGCACACACACACACACGCACGCACACACACACACACACGCACACACGCACACACACACACACACACACACGCACGCACACACACACACACGCACGCGCGCACACACACACACACACACGCACGCGCACACACACACACGCACACACGCACACACACACGCACACACGCACGCGCGCACACACACACACATGCACGCACACGCGCACACACACACACTAACACACACACACACGCACGCACACGCGCACACACACACAGCGCACACACGCACACACACGCACGCACACGCGCACACACACACGCACGCACGCACACGCGCACACACACACACGCACGCACACGCGCACACACACACACGCACGCACACGCGCACACACACGCGCACACGCACACACACACACACACACACGCACACACACAGACGCACGCGCACACACACACGCACGCACACGCGCACACACACACACGCACGCGCACACACGCACACACACACACACGCACACACACGCACACACACACACACAAACACGTATATATTTTTAAAAATATATTCTATTTATATATATTCAACAATTTAATTTCAATGAAATTTTATTTCAATTTAGTTTTATTTATATAGCGTCTATTACAGCACAAGTTGTCTGCAGGATCTTTCCAGAGACCAGAACATGACCCCCAAACAATTATTACATAAACAACAGCAGGTAAAAACTTCCCTAGTGGGAGAAAAATGTTAAACCAAACCAGTGGCAAGAAAGCCTGGAGCATAATATATATATATATGCCGGAGACCTCTGGGAAGACCTAGGACACGGTGGAGGGACTATGTCTCTCTGCTTGCCTAGGACTGCCTTGGGATCCCCCTCCCTCAGATGAGCTAGATTAAGTGGCAAGGGAGAGAGAGGTCTGGACTACACCGCTTCGGCTACTGCCCCGTGACCCAACCTCAGAGAAGCGGAGGATAATGGATGGATGGAATTGCAGCCACAGGACATGAGCATCTCGCAGTGATTGAGTCATGACAAGACTACGCTAGAGGCAAATTAGAGAACATTCATCTAAAAGCTCGGACATGATCAAAATTAGGTAATGGCAATAATCAAAAACACAACACTGATTTTAAATCAGAAAGACTGAAAATTACAAGAATTAGGTTCTATATCTGCTCAGGACTTGAGACCTTCTGAGAAGGTAGCTGAACACTCAGTTCTTCTTATCCTTTTAACCTATTGAGTTTTAAATAAACTGTTTGTGCTCGAGCCTAGTCTTATCTTCATGGATTGTCCAACAGAGTGCTCCCCAGAGAACCAAGTATAATACAACCCTCCTGTAACATGATGTAAAGACATATGGGCCAGAATTCCTCCACAACTATGTGAAAAACGAATTAAATCATACAGGAAACAACTTCTTGAAGTAAATGATGATAGAGGTTGTGTGTTCTCTTGCATTGAATCATTGCTCAAATACTCTGTTTGCAGTGTAGATAAAAGTTTACAAGTAATGTTACCAGCAGAATGTTTATAGTGCGGACAACATTGGGCATTTAAATTTGTAATCATATTTTTATGAACCTATATTGAAGGAAATACTTCAATACTTACTGCTATAATGACATTTACAATCAGGAGAATAAGACCCATGCTTTAAGTAAGAATAAGCTTGAATCTTTCACTTTCAGTATATTCATTTTAATTCATTTTGCAGAGTGTCAGAACAGAGCTACTATCTGCAAATTAGAAATAAGAATATATATGCCTGTGGACACACTGCCTAAACACACGCATGCGTTTGTACCTTTTTACTGAGTAAAGCACATTGGTTCTCCATGAAGGAGAGGGAACATCCATCCAACTTATCAGTGAGCGCAGACTGGGGCTCTTTACCTCATAATTGCAGGTTCATACACAGAACTCTTGGATTCACGGTAAGTAGCTTTTTTGTGGGAAGCTTAAGACTACCTCTCATTTCGCATCCGATTTATCAATTTCTGAGTTCAGATCAAATGAGGCGAATCACAGTGCAAAGAAAAATAATCTGAATTTGATGCCTATTCTGCTGCAACTACTGGACTCTATCTGTATATCCACATTAGAGTCTTTTGAAAATCACAGCTGCTATGGCAGGACACCGTTTCCTGATCATTTATTTATCTAAATCTAAAGCCTCAGACATATTTCAAAGTATTTGCACATGTGGATCTGGAAGGCACAAACCCATGTGCAGTAAATCTTCCTGCAGATGTAAACCATTTTTAGCACGGGAAAGTTCATGGTGGCCTGTGTTTGACTCCTGGATCTCCAGCTCCACCCTACTTTCCCTGCCCCCACATCCCTTCCTGTGATGAAATCTACTCCTGCTGGTTAGTTTCAGAGCCCCTCCTTCTCGCTCGACTACCCACCACCACCAAAAACGAAATAATCTTCGAGGCAAGCAGCAACTCTGCTGACCCTGTTGAACAATGAGATGTTCTCTGGTTCCTTTGTGGTGTGGGCCTCTGAATGCACATAGAGCTCTGACAACTGCTTTTTCATTGTCTCATCCTCAAGAGTAATAAATAAGGGCCTGGACAGCGAGGCAGGCTGCTGCGAGAGACCTGTTGTTAAAAAAGCCAGCCTTCAATCACAATCCATTCAAGGAATAGTCGGAGCTTTGTATGAACGCATGTTGTGCTTATTAATGAACATACAAAAGGAGCCATTTTCATGATTTATGGGTGGATACCATGGAGAATGCACAGTGGCTCCGAAAAAGGTAACGAATTTGGATTGTTAGTGACGACAAATTGGCAGCATCACAACAAAGACAGACTTATACTGTTAATGTTTATTACTTTGCTTTTGAGAAGGATTAAATGTCCTTGAATTTAGTCTCAACAATCATCTCATCTGTACCTTTGAGATATCCAGTGCAGAGAAGCCTTAGTCTACAGTGACAAAGGACAAAACAAGGCAGATTCAAAAAATGAAAACATACTGAGTAAACCATGAACTCAATTTCCAAACTCAACCTTTTCTCTAATTCAGCGAGTTAAATGAATGTATTTATTTTTCATCTTTTAACTTTCCTGTATCAATATTTCGTGAGGGGAGGTTACTTGTTTTCACACTTTCGGGATGAGGTGCTGATAGTGGGCTTGGGGTAAAGAGCTGAACCTCTCATTAAAGAGATCCAGATGTGTAACAGATGTTGAGGGAGTGCCCCCATCTAAGAAAACAGAACCCTAAGAAAACCTCAAGGCTGGTACCTGGTGTTGCTTAGAGAAGCATGCTGTTTCACTTTATGTGTCCATGTGTTGCAGCACATGTACGCTGGATTCTCCGAGCGCAGCGTTTGGATGATGGGGGTGGGTTGTGCAGAGGCTTTGTGAACTATAGTTGAACTGTAGGAGGGAGTGGACTCAAAGGTTGGAAACAGTGGGGGTAAAAAAAGATTCCCAGCCTTTTTCAATCAGTCATACAGTCATACGTGAATGAAAACATGCTGCCTTTTAAGGTCAGCTGATGAAGAGCATATTTCATTTAGTAAACACTTGAAACCAGTCTAAATACAAACACTGTTAAAGCTTTAGGGTACTGTATGCGATATGTTTCTTGCTCCTTTGCTTCTGTGTGCTATGGGTTGTCAAGTTACCTCTATTTCTTTGCCAGCTACTTGAGTGCTCATTGATTTTTCAATCCAGGGGGTTAGTACATGTTGTAATAAGAGAAGTCTTTATTATTTATTCTTTTCCAGAGCAAGAAACCACACGAGATCTAAATACACTGTTAGGTTCTAAAATAACGATGGGAAAACATAGTTAGACAGCAACTTGAAGAGAAAGACAAAGAAAGGGTAGGGAAAAAAGAGAGAATAATCACTGAAAAGATATGCAGATTTGTGTGAATGTGCAATTTTCAAGTTTAAGGAAACACTGATAGCCAGGTCTTCTTTATCAGTATCTTTATCAGGACAGTACAGAAAAACCTTTAAAGTAATGAACATGGTCACAGCATGGCAGTGTACTGATATAATAACATTTACAGCCTGACTGACCACTGCACATGAGGGTTCATGTTCCCTCTGTAAAGGCAGTTGAAAACAACTCACTCACATAAAGAGGCACATTTGTGAAGGTTTTTAATGCCTTAGAGGTGGCATGGAGGGACTGAATCTCTGTTTCTTGTGAGTGTCATCGACCCCACGGAGGAGCTGGTGGAGGGAGATTCAGGGATTTATGCTCAGGCTGATGAGTCTTTCTGGGTTTTTCTCTCTTTTTTTCAAATTTGTGAGAATCACATCATGTAAAAGGTTATTTATCATTTTACTTTGGTAAATTAAAAAAGATATTTAACTAAGAGCTATTTTTTTATATTTCTGACTTAAGACTTAAAACTTCTACTCAAGTCCAATGCAGAAAACAGCAGGGACTTTTTACCTTTATGTTGAAAAAAAGCCAGGAATGTTGACAGCATGAGAACACGTTGACTCCCAAACTGCATGAACTACTGTCAACCTGTGCAAAGGAGACTTCATGACCACTGATATTTTACAATGAATATAAAAGTGATCCGGTTCTATGGAAGCAGAGACCATGAACACATATAATGTTAATTCTAGCAGCTGTGTTCAACACAGATATGAATCATCAGAATTGTTTGTGTGTTATGAGATTAAACACATTTCGTGTGAATTGAGAATCAAGAATTTCTATTCATCACATGACACTGAGAACAGATAGTTGCATTTAAATCGGAGCTGCAAAAGGTCCCGATTGTGCAAGTATAAATAAAATAAAATAAAATAAAATAAAATAAATTGCAGCACTCTTATAATAAAATAATAAAAATGGACAAGAAGACAACATACAATCCTATATGCGATAAAGTGTGTTTAGTGTGTGTGTAGGGTGGGGTGTTATGAGGGGGGGGCAGAGTTCAGAGTCCTTATGGCCCGGGGGAAGAAACTCCTCCGCAGACTTTCTTCTGGCCACACAGGAGCGGAGGCGCTTGCAGACAGCAGCCACCTGAAAAGACTATTTCCAGGGTGGTGAATGTCCTCGATCATTTTCCTGGCTCCGCTCGTGCACCGCCTGGCATAGGTGTCCAGCAGGCTGGGCAGTGCTGCCCTGCAATTCAGTTTTCAATTCAATTTCTTTTATATAGCATCTATTACAACACAAGTTGTCTCCAGGATCTTTCCAGAGACCAGAACATGACCCCCGAGCAATTATTACATAAACAACGGCAGGAAAAAACTCCCCTAGTGGAAGAAAAACCTGAAACCAAACAGTGGCAAGAAAACCCCCTTTAAGAGGGAAGAAACCTGGATCATGAGGGGGGACCCTCCTACTGAAGACCAGATGGGTAGAGATGGAGGGAGATTAGAGAGAAAGGATGAAGAACAGGACCTCAGCTGTCTGAGGAAGTACAGGCACTGCCTCTCCTGTGGATCGTCCACATCAGGACCCCTGTGATGTGGACACCGAGGTACCTGTGGCTGCTGACTCTCCACAGGGGTCCCGTAAATATATAAAATAAAGTATTTTCATACACAGCAATTATGCATTTCTCCTGAACTAAAACGTCATGATCAGAGTTGGTGTACAGAGCCTGTGTGATTACAGAGCACATATGTGCTGAACACCTAGTTTTTTAGTGATCTGACTCACTTTAATACACTTCAATCTCTGTATTCCTCTACTCAGTGGATTACACAGCCTAGAAGTTATCTTATGGTTTTTTAATATGAAATGTAGCTTCATATTCCCTTAATGGCTCTGTGACTGCAAATTATGGCACCATTTACCAAAGTTTCTAATGATCTGAAGAACAATGTCATCAGGAGCTTTTCCTGATGACACAGCATAAAATTGTGAAATCAAATAAGAACTGAAGTGAATTAAATTGAATGGTATTTTATTAATCCCATAGGGGAAATGATGTTGCATTGTCATTACTTATAAACAACATCATTTCACAAACTACAGTATGATGTGTAGTACATAGAGGCTTGTTTGAGGTCTTGACGTATAAAGATGAGCGCATAACGATCCCACCGGAGCGTTGTGTTTGCTGGCTGCCAATAACTGTGAGGATGACGTCACATGCAGCACCGGCAGGTATACAGACGAACTCTCTCAGACACCATGGAAACTTGCAGGTGTTGCCGGGAGACGGCGGTGCACCTTCTTGGTAACATGTCCAGTGCCGTTGTAATGGTTATGTTTGTCCAGAATAACATTTTCAATAATGAACTTTAACAGAGAGATTTCTCAAAACTTTCACAAACAGACGAAGAGATTGCATTGACGGAATGTAAACTTCTTTAAATTAAGTGCATTGTAAGATTTAAATAAAAATTGAGTATATTTTATATATATATATATATATATATATATATATATATATATATATATATATATATATATATAGTCTAAACACAGAAGTGTGCTGCCCTTGGTGTCGCCTGCAGTTTAATCTCCCATAACTGTTGCTGTAAAGACCATCCAAACTCTAAGACTCCTCTGTTACGTGATAATATGTGTAAGACTTTCTCCCATTCCTTTGCCGCTCAGACGTTTTTCTGTTTTCTATCAATTAGCACCTCTTCAAACTAAATCCCTTCGTTCAGAATATTCCCCTGTTTTCCCTGGACTCCAGCATGAGGACTGACAGTTTGATTTAGGGAATTCTGGATCGGGTTACAAGGTTTTCATGACCTAGGCTCACCCTTGTCCCAAAAATAAATCTGTCAATCTGCTTCTATGCACTGTAAACCCAAACATTAAAACTAATGAAATTAATAAAGTAATGTACACTTAAGTTTAAAAAACAATTCTAACTTAACTACTTTAGGAGGGACATTTAGTTCCTTTTAGTTCCTCTCATAATATTTATTAACTTTAAAAATTTGTCTTTTGAAGTATGCAGCCTTCCAGCTATGTTCTATTGTATCAGCATTCTTGCATGCCTCTGCAGTCAGTAGCAATGGTGCACGTGGTCGAAACGCCCTTGTGTAGGCTCAGGCAATCCAGGTAGGTATTTTAGTTACATTTATATTTGTCATGATTTGTTGCTGCAATACAAGCCAAAATGCAGTGGATTGATTTCTCCTGCAACTATGCACGTAGGTTGTGCACTGCTGATACCTGCCTTACACCGTCTCTGACTTTTATACATGTGCGTTATTGTTTGCATCTCTGTACGGGTTCCTTCTGCCGCTCCGTACCATATATATATATATATATATATATATATATATATATATATATATATATATATATATATATATATATATATATATATATATATAAAATGTGACGTAACTGTAATGTTGGGAACATAAGAGACGCTACAGCAGAGTACCGGTCCAACTTCACTTTACCTGGTGCTGATAACATTGAATCACAGAGTGCAGACATCCATATAAAAGACGGCAACACCTAAAACCCTTACTGCCGTAAAACCGCGTCGTAACGCCGGACACAGTAGAGGTAGCAGGGCAACAGAACCATACAGAACAGTGATATAAGCACTAACTCTCATCTCTGGGTTGAGGTCTGGACATCGCTGGAGCTTCCTGTTGGTCGGGATTCTGCTCTGCGGCTCCTTCTTCTGCCCACAGTCCTGCTCTCATCCCCACACACCTGCTGCTAGTTAAGTCATCAGCCTCCAGCATTTAAACCAGTCAGTTTGAGTTTCCTGTGCCAGATCGTAGCATGTCCTCCTGCCTGCTCTGTATCCAGCTTGTGTAGTTTTTGGGTCCTTATTGGATTTTCTGACTATCGTTTGTGCCCTGAGAAATTGTACTTTCTGCCTGGATTTGTGGATTACTGGTTTTGACCTCGGACTAAAGTGCACGTTGGCCTGCCTTTCCCAATAAAACTGTCTGTAGCCTCATTCATCGTCTGCTGGTATGAGGCTCATGGGCTCAAAGTTTCATTGATGTTCCTCAACTGGCTGCTAGAGGTTGGCTCCAAAAGCACGTCTGATCAGTCTGTCTGGCCTATTTGGGTCCCTCTTCCCGGTACTCCCTTCCCAGCACACCACATCACACCACAGCCGCAGCCGTTTTCTGCAGGGGTTGGAAGGCTGCCAGCTTCCTGAGGAAGTACATCCTGGTCTACCCCGCTCCTTAGAGACAGTCACAGTTAACTGACCAGTCTAACTTGTTGTCCAGCTTCAGGACAAGGTACCTGCAAGGCATCACCCCTTCACCCTCTCTAAGAGCACAGGCTGTGTTGGTGGTCTCATCCTACAAAAGTCCAGTACCATCTCCTTGGTCTTTGATGTGCTTATCTGCAGCTGATTCTGGTGACACTCTACCACAAGTCCTCCACTAGCTTCCTGTATTAGGCCTGATACAACCAACTCTCATCTGAGAACTTCTGGATGTGACACAATGCTGAATTATACTGGAAGTCAGCTGCAGTGAACAAGAGAGGGGACGGGACAGTTTCTTGCGGTGCTCCTGGGGGCTGCTCACCATGTTCGATGTGCATTCCCTCAGCCTGACAAACTGCCGTCTTTACTCCAGTCAGGAAACAGCCAGCATTATTTTGGTAGACAAATTGTACAGAGTCATTATAAAATGACACAACTTCTTCCTGGATTTAGATCAGGGAACATTTTCCAGGTGAACTGTTGCTTCCACGTCTTCTAGAATGCAACAATATCCTGAATAGTACAGCGACCACTCTAACAGAAACACTAAAACACTAACAGGAGGGCAGGACGGTGGATGACTATTGTTTCACCTCCAGCAGGGGCCTTTGGCAGCAGTCCATATTCTCCTCGGGCTTTAGTGGGCTTTCACAAGGTACTTCGACTTCCTGCCACCGTCCAGAAACATGTTAGATTAACTTGTCCATGAGAGTGAGTGTGTGGTTGTCTGTCTGTGTGTGGATGTGATGGACTGGCGACCTGTCCAGGGTGTACTGCAGCCTTTTGCATAAATAGGGTTGGGATAGGCTGGAGCGCATCCAGGTGATCCTGGATGGATATAAGTGGGTATATTGATGGATGGATTGAAAACCAACAGCGGTTTTTCCTCATTGTTTTAAGAAACAATCGGATGAACTGTAGCACACGATTGAATCTTGACTTTTCTGTCTTTAATCTTCAAAAAATTATAAATTGATTGAAAAATGCAGACCAAAATTGCATTTTGGTATTATAATTTTGAACAATGAGCCAACATTTACTTTACCTTTCCTACTCTTTAAGTCTCGAGTCATGTAAGTGAGGTCATCTGTCTAACAGTAAGCTGACCGAATCTGGCTCACGCCACAGCACAGTGATCCAAACACACTAGTAAGTCTGTGACTGATGTGGAAAAAAGGAAAAGAACCACGTCTCTGCAGTGTTCCAGATGGTCCAAGGTACCGATTCAAACGCACTTTAAATTTTGTCAAAGCAGGTTAAAAAAGAGCTGTGAACAAATTAATGTGTGCATACGTAAATTAGCCGAAGCACTATTTTTAAGACGATTTGGCCAAACTTCCTCCAGATGTGAGAGGCTGATGTTATGTGGAAAACTGTTACTGCCAAAGTATGGGTTGTATTTTTAACATTTTTGTGAAGAAATAATAATGATGCTATCTAATACATGCTGAAATACAAATCTTCAGAATCGAAAGAGGGTGTACTTTAACTTATGAATGGTCGCTCATCGTACCATTAAAAATAAGAGAAAGCAGAAGAATTCATAGAGAAACTATTTCTCTCACCATCTTAGTATATAAACCAGGAGCCTTCTGACATCCTCCTGTCACACGAAGGCTTTGATAAAGTTGAGGTCATAAACAGGTTGGATGCTGACAGGTTGGAAGTACAGATATTCCCTCACTCATTACCCCTAAAGACTAGACAGGAAGTGAGCACAGGGAGCAAGAGCAACAGATGGGGAGCGAGTGGAAATCTGTGACTGACAGGATCCATTAACCAGCTTTCTGACTTGTCAGTGTGATGCTTATGTGTATTGTTGAAGAATCTGCTTATGATGCATGCACTTCTGTTTGACCAGCTGGTAAATACAGGGCTTGGGATTGGCTTTATGGATCCACATGTTCGATGCTGTTGACTTAGATTAATGTGTGCAAACTTAAATTAGCTGTCTTAGTGACAAAGACAATTTGGGAGGAAGTATAGTACAACTATCCATCAGCAGCATGTACATGTGACTGATACCTGGTTAGTTGGTGGACGACAGAGACGACTATATAAACAGGTGTGGACAGCAGACACTGAGGTGGTCAGAGGTGGGACTGCAGGTCAGGATGTCAGCAGGTCTCCAACAGAGACGTCTACACAGACAGGTGGAGGTGAACACTGGGATGGTCAGAGGTGGGACTGCAGGTCAGTGGATCATGTTGGTGTCCCCCTGCAGCAGGTCTACAGCAGCAGATCCAGATGAAGCTGTGTTGAAGACCAGCTGCTCCAGTCTGGTCCTGCAGCTGCAGCTGTGACTACTGGTCCTGACACACTAAAGTTTACACCAACTAAATGTTTTACTGAACAGAAACATTTTAAGTTTAGTTTTAAAGGTGGAGGTGGTGTCAGCCTCCTTCACCCAAACTGGATGTTGGTTCCATAGTGATGGTTCCTGGTAGCAGAAGACCCGTCCTCCAGATCTACATCTGGATCTTCTAGGAACTACGAGTAAACCTGCACTCTGAGAACGGAGAACTCTGTTAGGAACATGTGGTTCTATCAGGTCTTGCAAATATCTCAGCACTAGGCCATTTTGGACTTTATACACAAGTAATAAAATGTTGAATTGGATTCTGAGTTTTCCGGGGAGCCGATGGAGGGAAGTGAACACTGGAGAGACGTGGTCTCTTGTTGATTCATGTCAGCATTCACACTGCTGCATTTTGGATCATCTGGAGGATCTTCAGAGAATTACTTGGACATCCAGCCAACAACACTTTACAGTAATCTAGTCTAGAAGATACGAGCGCGTGATGCTGTAGATGTTTATGCATATGTTAGCATTACAAAATATGCACTGATGAAAACTTTCATGTTTTACAAGTCATGAGCCTCTGCTCTGATAATGTTCATGATAATCTTCAAAAACCAAACTTGGAAAGAACTGCTTCACAGTTTTATTCATGGACTGTAGCGTGCGAACCGGGCTTTGTTTTCTCCCATGAAGACATTTGAGAAATGTGCAGTCCTTTTGAGCCAGACTTTTTTCAGCAGTCAAGTACATCTACAATTCACAGAGTGAGATTTCATACTAAAGATTTGCTTTCACGGTTTCAAATACACAGGAACAGATGAGGGAAATGTCACGAGTGCTTGATACAAGCATGGCAAAAAGGTAGGTGATCAAATCTATGTTTCTTTAAAGCATGTTAAGAACAGTGGATGATGATATCTTTTTAGGCATGCTTTCTCAGACTTCACTTCACTCATAGTCATAGTTTTGGGGGTTATTCTAGGGCTTTGTCTGAGTCTTCTTTAAAGTCTCCTGTTTTGATAAGTTATGGTATTATTTAGATTAGTTTTTTTCTTTACCAATCCCTTTTTATGTTTGGTTTGTTTGATCCATCCATCCATCCATCCATCCATCCATCCATCCATCCATCCATCCATCCATCCATCCATCCATCCATCCATCCATCCATCCATCCATCCATCCATCCATCCAGCTGACCCCAATGACCCTGTACAGGATTAAACGGGTTTAGTGAAATGGATGGATGGATACACTTTCCCTTACAGTCTCAAGCTCCAAGTTTGTGAAAAGTTGCAAAAAAACAGTCAGCCAAGATCAAAAAGAATGTAGTTGGGTTACTGAATGAGGTTGTTACGGATATGGTGATGCCTATGAGCTTGTTCGAGCAGTCAACTTGAGGTTCTTATCACGCTCACATATACTCCTCTACATGGTTCATTCAATTACAACCTCAAAATCAATGGACTACTCAAATGAGACAAATGGTGTTTATCTCTGGGTTTCCAACTGATGATTTTAAAGCCCCGCCCTCACCCGAACATCTGTCTGTAGGCTCTGAGCCTTAGCATCAGGACAAGGGGGAAGGTTTTTCTCCACCTTCTCACCATATTAATGTGTGGACACTGATAAGCTCAGAGACCTCAAATTATAAGTAAGTGATTGATTTCACAAGAGCTGACTGATTAATTATTGCACACACCACTATAACTATATTTTTTATAAGATAATGCATTAACATTATCTTAATGCATTAACATTTTAAAAATAAGCGTGTTAAAGTGGCTTTATTTACCTTTTGCAATAACAATACAATTTTTTTTCACTCCGGAGGCCCAATGTCTTTGCAGATAACTCAAATGAAGACACACAAGTTAAATTTAAAGTTTATTTGCCCCCATGGTTTCACTGAAAATCTCCTAAAGGTTGTATTTTTAAATTGGATTACTTTTTCTTTTTTTTAATGGAGTGAATTTTCATTGTATTACTATTGGTAAAGTGAAAAATGTTTGTATCATGAAACACTTCTGCTGGAAGTTGTGTGATAACAGATCAATAACAGAAAACGTTTCAACAAACAAACTGGCAGATACAATCAAACTGACAAATACTTAATACATTTCTGTGACTTTATACCACAGAAATGTGGTTACAAAAAATCTAATGTGAATGCTGCGTGATGTTTAGAATCCCAGTCATACCAGTAGTGGCTTTATCCAGGATCTCAGGAAGCTGTTATACCATTTTGAGACTGATATTTGATCTTACATTTTAGATTGTAAACATCGAAAACAACTATTGTTGTAATTCCCGGACTCCTAGTGTTGTGTCTATTACCCTTTAGGGTTCAGCAACAGACAGAGATCCTGAGATCCGGAGATCCTCCACGGGAGAACAACCCCCCAGGGAGTGGACCCACCAGCTGGTTCCACCTACCAGCAGATTTTACAGTAGAGGTGAAACCAAGAAGAAAAGAGGGGGTGAACATGTTGAGATGAAGGCTGACAGTAATAGAGCTGAGGCTTCAGCAACATAGACAAAACCTGAAAAACACCAGGGTGTACTTACATCAGAAGAATAGTTTGGCAAAAACGCAGTTCTCTGTGGTATTTTCTAAAATCTTATTGTCACATTCAAGGCTTTTCATGAGTGCAGCGGTAGTAAACAAGACTGGTTCTGGTTTCACCTGCATCCTGCCATTCTTGTGATTGTACTTAAACACATGACGCACACCTGCACATGGTTGAAGCCCCAGAACAACTCGTGGTTCCTGGGCTCCAAAGGTCATAACAAGAACGTGTAGAACGTGGGTATCCCATTATTTTTCCTAATTTTAAAAACCAGATGAGACGGATAAAAATGTTTACCCATAGATGACCTGAGTAGGGTGTTTTACACACACTCACACACCAAACCTAAAAAAAGGTCTATGATATGGTTCAGCTCCAGACCCCCGCTCCACCCCAGCATCAGCATCTACGTATTTTAGTGTGTCAGACACACCAACGAAGTGTGAGCGGTGGGGAGAAACAACTCACCGAGCGGTGACGGCGTGCTGCCGCTGCTGGATGGCTGCTGGACCTGCAGCCTCTGACGTGATGGCAGTGGCAGCTGAGGCAGGGAGCTGATGACCGATGGGAACAGGAAGGGGTAGTGCCTCATTTGGACCAGTGGAGGACTCCTGCGAGACTGGGTGTGGCTGGCAGTCTTCATCACAGCGGTGAGTGCAGGGCACGCTGAACACTGAGCAGGCTAGGTGGGAGGCCATCAGGTGACCTCCTGGTCGCAATTAATGTGTGTGGAGCAGATGTGTTATCACCTCTGCACTAGAGACATGCATGGTGGTGGGGTCTAGTATCATCCAGGTTTCCTCAGAGGCTGCTTCCTTTAACACTGTAAAACAAACATATATTAGCACATGGTGAGTTACAACTCTACGCAGTCACACAACCGCTGAGATGATGACAGTATTTTACTTACATTGCCCAGCATCAGCAATGTAACATTAGAGGTGTTGCCATTACCAGTGAACCTGTGTAAACTGGAACTGCCAATAGAAAGTAGACTCAACGAAAATATATCAGTTTTGCAAAAATTAGTATATCTCACCAAAAACAATATGTGCATGCATAATGGCTTTTTTGGCTTTTGAAATTCAGAGAATAACTATTTTAAAAAATTGCAATGGCAACACTTTCTTTGCATCTGTATGATGACATACTAATAACAGTCACACACGTTCAGTTTTGAGTAGTGGCTCCCTTGAGCATCATGCAGTAGGTTAACAAGAGAAGATATTATTCTCACATATCTTTTCAAATTAGTTGCATTCTGTTAATGCAATCTGATATTTTTTAAATAAAAGTTTGTTTTTTTTTTAATTTCACAGTTTTATGCTTCATTGATGTGTCTGCATGTTCTGCATGTTATTGTCTTTTCCTTCTCCGTTTCTGTGCCACTTTCACCGTTTATACTGCCCTGTTGATACCCATGTTGATCTGTAAAAGAGAGATTTGATCCGCATTTGTGGATTCTATTCAAATTCATATTCAAAAATACGTTATGGATCCCAGAAGGGAAATTAACTGTTGTCACAATCATGATTTAAGTTGTTTCAAATAGTCATTATAGAGGTTTATAGTTGTGAGCAGGAAGGATCTCCTTTAGTTGTCTGAATGATCTCCTGTAGGGGTCAGAAGGATCTCCTGTAGCGGTCTGGAGGATCTCCTGTAGCGGTCTGGAGGATCTCCCGTAGCGGTCTGAATGATCTCCTGTAGGGGTCAGAAGGATCTCCTGTAGCGGTCTGGAGGATCTCCTGTAGCAGTCTGGAGTATCTCCCGCAGCGGTCTGAAGGATCTCCTGTAGCAGACTGAAGGATCTCCCGTAGCGGTCTAAAGGATCTCCTTTAGCGGTCTGAATGATCTCCTGTAGGGGTCAGAAGGATCTCCTGTAGCAGTCTGGAGGATCTCCTGTAGCGGTCTGGAGTATCTCCTGTAGCAGTCTGGAGGATCTCCTGTAGCGGTCTGGAGTATCTCCTGTAGCGGTCTGGAGGATCTCCTGTAGCGGTCAGAAGGATCTCCTGTAGCGGTCTGGAGGATCTCCTGTAGCGGTCTGGAGGATCTCCTGTAGCGGTCTGGAGGATCTCCTGTAGCGGTCAGAAGGATCTCCTGTAGCGGTCTGGAGGATCTCCCGTAGCGGTCTGAAGGATCTCCTGTAGCGGTCTGGAGTATCTCCTGTAGCAGTCTGGAGTATCTCCTGTAGCGGTCTGGAGGATCTCCCGTAGCGGTCAGAAGGATCTCCTGTAGCGGTCTGGAGGATCTCCTGTAGCGGTCTGGAGGATCTCCTGTAGCGGTCTGGAGGATCTCCCGTAGCGGTCTGAAGGATCTCCCGTAGCGGTCTGGAGGATCTCCCGTAGCGGTCTGAAGGATCTCCTGTAGCGGTCTGAAGGATCTCCCGTAGCGGTCTGGAGGATCTCCCGTAGCGGTCTGAAGGATCTCCCGTAGCGGTCTGGAGGATCTCCTGTAGCGGTCTGGAGGATCTCCTGTAGCGGTCTGGAGGATCTCCCGTAGCGGTCTGAAGGATCTCCTGTAGCAGACTGAAGGATCTCCTGTAGCATTCTGAAGGATCTCCTGTAGCATTCTGAAGGATCTCCTGTAGCGGTGTTGTATAGAGGATGCTTAGGGTGGTCCCTGGTCCCTGGTGCTGATGGTCTTCCTAAGATTCTCTTTTTTTATGCTGCACCATGTGACTGATCTGCTGCCTGTGTAAATCTTCCTTGTGAATAAATCTATGTTATTTTAAATAAAGTATAGGTTTATAAAATATATAAATACCTGGTTTCTGTTTGAATTACATTTTACACTGCCCAACTTTCTTTTCATAAAGTTGTATACATGTAATCACCAAAGGTTTCACTTATAGTTCTCAACTTATGAGTCAGTCTGCTGAACATACAAGCAACTATCAGTGTTACTAAAATAAAGTAAAATCTTTTACAGGCATTTTGAAGTTTATTTTTTTTTGTTATTAGTCATTTTGCATCCTGCCATTGGCCAGAGAATATGTCTTCTATAAAGTTTATAAAGCATTCTCAGATTTGTATGTACTTTGCTGCATGAAAACCTCAGTGAACGGAGGCCCTGAGAGGAAAGCACTCATCGTTTTCCTTGTGCCTCTCAGCCTGTTGTCATGGCAGTGTTCTGCAGCTCAAAGTACATCAAAGCTACTTTAAACATCCTCAGTGCTATTCTTATAAAACTACCCGTAATTGCTTCAGAAAGTACTCAATGCTTTCTTGCAGTGATGTGATATTTTTTTCAGACAGATATAATCTCATATGTTTTTGATAAGTAGACTGATATGTTTATATAAGATGTACAGTTTCATTCAGTAGTCACACAGTATTAATGATTATAAAGGTCCTCCTAATGCTTTTCAACGTTTGAGCACCTGGCTCAAACCCTCAACACTCTTAGTTAAAACTAGAACAAGAAAACATTTACCAGCATACAGTGTTGCTCTGGTAATTGAAGAAACAGAAATAAACAACGAAGAGAGGTCACTGAATTCTTCTGGAAGAGTGCATCATAAAATTGCAACATAACTTTTCTACAGTCTTGTGCTGCTCTCATGACAACTTCTTTTCTTTCATCAAATAAAAACCATTGGGGTAAGTAGTGCAGAAGCAGCTCCGAAAAACCTTTACTTAGATATAGTGGTTCCAGATACAATTATGTATGGAGACATGTGATTTTCAAACTCATGTGTTCATTAATTCGTTCGTTCGTTCGTTCGTTCGTTCGTTCGTTCGTTCGTTCGTTCGTTCGTTCGTTCGTTCGTTCGTTCGTTCGTTCGTTCGTTCGTTCGTTCGTTCGTTCGTTCGTTCATTGCTATATCCTTATGTAAGAGCAATTGCTTTAAAAAACCTATCATATAGTTACATATAATCAAGGTAAATACTAATTAAATATAAAGAATGAACTATACATTGGTGAGAAGTGATACATAATAATTCATTAAAAATTAAACGAAGCAGCTGTGTAGAAAAAGAAGACGCATCCTATTATATTTCTAAAAAAGAAAAGTTTCAAGAAAAAAAAGTCAACTGGTCCTTATTTGGCTTTAAAAACAGGTAAATGCAACGTCAGAAGAACAACTCATGACTGCTGACGCTGCTCCACCAAGCCAAAATGCCAAGAAGCAACACGTTTCAACAGTTTATACAACCATCAATAGCAGCAATAACTTGAAGTGATAATTATCTGCACGAGGTTATCTCTCTCACATTGTCATGGATACGTTTTGGGCCACTGGTATTAATGAAATGGTCTAAATTCATTGATTGAGTGTGCAAAGATCTCTTCAAGTCAACATAATATTCCTCCTTTCCTGGGAACCCTATCGGGAATATGTGTAGGTCTTTTTCTGATTGTACTGTGATGAACCGCAGCACTGAACATGCTGACTGAGGCCTGAAGGGTTCCTTGCTCCTGGCCTGATCCTGATCCTGATCTCTGCATGGTCGGAGCGTTGGCCAACTTACTGGGACATTTTGCACTAGTTATCAAGGTCCTTAATCATATGCGCTCTTCATTTGTATCCTTGGTTGTGTCATGGAGTGATCTAAACACAGTGTTTAGTGTTTTTGTGTCTGAATATTGTCCTGTGTTCTTTTCAAGTTGGCTTTTTAAAAGAGCAAAAGAAAAAATGAAACAGATGCAGCTCTTCTGGATGTTAACTGGGCTTCCCGACTACGAAGGAAGTTGTTTATACAAAAAGAAACTTGCCAAGCAAGATTAAAGGGAACCTGTTGTGAAAAAAGAAAGGAGAAAAACCCAACTCCTGTACTTGACACCCATTATTAATTTGTTTGGTCATTGCTAAATCTAAAAGTCGGATTTTTTAGGTATTTTTTTAGACTTCTTTTTTTTTTTTCAATATATAGTTCTCCCATGTGTGTGTCTCTCTGCAAGGATCCTGCCATCAGTGAGTATTCATACCAACTGACATGTCCCACAGTGCATCTGGATATCGTTACCTGCACCCCAACCAAGCGGCAACCATCTAAAGTCTGGACTGAGGCTGATGTAGACATGAAATTCATTGTTCCTCAACTGGCCACCAGCCTGGCTCCAAAAGGGGTCGGTAACTCTTTACAGTATGATTCCCAAAATGTGGCTCGTTTAATTTTTAAATCATGCTTTATTTATTTATTTTGCCATATACATACTGATTTTATATAGACTGATTATATATAGTCCCTGTGATGGACTGGCGACCTGTCCAGGTGGACCCCTGCCTGTCGTCTACTATGCGTCGGGATCGGCTCCGACAGATCCCTGTGACCCGGAGACGGATTAAGCGGGAATAGATAATGGATGGATGGATATATATAGTCTTGTAAACACCTATTTTCATCCTTATTTTGGCCCTGAATGGATCTGTGCACTGCTTTGTTGTACTCTTGTATAATGACAAAGATTCAGGTTCTGATTCAACACACCAGGTACTCTGGAGACCTTGTCACCAAGGTCTCCAGAGCTGTGGTGATGACCCACAGTGGGTCACTTATGTAAGTGTGTCAACATCAAACACATGCAGAACTGGAGAACTCACGGACCGTATTTGTTGAACTCTGTTTTAGTACATTTATACAGTGCTGTGAATACAGTTTTATTGTTTAGTAGTTATTAGCCATTGTCAAGACATTTACAGTCTCAAGTTTCATGTCATAACATGAGCCAAAGACAATCATTACCTAATAATTTTATGATTAATTTTATGTAGGATCTTCCAGTCCCTTTTTAGTAATGCTTACAAGGCTGCTGTTAGGAAAATCTGAGGAACTGCATAGTTGATCATCAACTATCCAGTCATTTAGGGTTAGTGAGTTTGTTGTTGGCTTAATCTTTAACTAATTATTACTGTTCTTAAAAGCTACTTTACCACTTTAATATTAGGTAATAACTATAACTTAAGTAGTAGTTAGCTCCTCAGATGTTTCCTTAGTAATTAAGCAAAATTAACTAAGTCAAATCTAGTATATCAAAGCCATGTCGCTGTTTGATGATTAGATAATGGTAGGTACTGGTAAGTTCCTCATTTGTTCCCGGTACTAAAAGTGCCATTAACTAACATTACCCAACTTTAACTAATTATGACTATACCAAACCTCTCTTATTGACTTAATGATTAACTAATGTTAAAGCTGGTCAGTTCCTCATGTGTTTCCCATCAATGAAGCAACACTAACTAATTACTAATAACCATTTCCTTACTAAATCCTTTTCACTACTTGTTGATTAACTAATAGTTTTGTAGTAGTTTAGTTTAGTTCCTAATTTGTTACCTGCTAATTTAGCAACTTTTTTGCCCTACCTTATTGTAGTGTTACCAATATTAAAATGTCCAACTTTCAAGCAGAAATAAACATATTCAGCCTAGTTCAAAAACATGAATATGTGACCTTGACTAAATACCAATGTGTCCGTCTGGTTATTACAAAATGACATTACAATGTTAATAGAGGTCCTTTAATATTCTCCAATATCACTCTAGAGGTAAAATTTTGTAATTTCAAGAATTTTATTGACTGTCCCATAAAGGGCTCAAAGCACCTCTAATATTAGAACTCTCTATGCCACCAGACACTTTCCCAGTATGCTGCTGTGGAGCATCCAGCTGTGTGTTAACACAATGCCAGGGAGAAAAGATTTAACCAGAGATCTTAGGGAAACAACTGCTGCTGCACATCAACCTGGCAGGGTCTACTATATCAATGTCTTCTTTAGTACAGCATATGATTTCAACTGCCTGCACTGAATAACTCCTTTTTAACTTTATGCACATTCTGTAAAGTTCTTTATATTGATTTTTATCTACAAATCCACATTAACACACTCACATTACAGCACTTCAGTATATACAGTACCTACAGTATATCACCGTAGAGCTTTGATCTCTACAGTCACGAGCCCACTGAGGGATACGGTGGAGGGCCCAGTGTGTTGCACTTCGGCTGGTTTTCCTAGTGCGTCCCTCTTGTGTTTATAGCCTGCCTGTTTAAGGCATAGCTTTCCTACTTTCACACAGATATTTCAGGGGAAAACCATCATTCCAAAACTAGTTGAGGGACATAATCTCTCCAGCGTGTCCATTCAGTTGGATAAGCCCAAAATACCTCCCTTGAGTCTTGGCGGTCTCCATCCATCCAACACTGCCAGGTTGCACCTCAGACTGTCCCAGAGCTCAGTGATGATTCTGGTCCAGATCTGGGAGCATTCCCGGCACTGCCATGCATGCATACTAGCACATGGAGGCCATGACCGCAACTGAGAAGCATTCTGAGTTGCTGCAAGGATCTTTAAGCAAAAATAGACCAGCCTGCTGTATCATTTTTTTACTTTGATTTTGGATGGTGTCTATAAATTCAGCATTCTGTGTTTTGATCATTTGGATTTAAATGTGGCCCAAATCCCACAACACCAGCTGCATGACAGCCGTCAGTACTGTTATTGGTCAATACGACTCTTGTCAGAGCACTGTGTTTCCATTGAATCAGTGTAAAGCAAAGAACTGAAAAGCATGGCAACACAACTGTTCCTTTTGGCTGAGATTTGTAATGTTTTTGGTTGTACCAGTCTAGATAAACAGCTGATAAAGTTGGCAAATGAAGTGCAACTATGGCTGGAAGTTGTCTGTGGCTGCTGAAGTTACTTTCACCCTTTGCCTTCGTTTGCCAATAATGTGCTCCTTTACGGCAGGTGCTGTTTTGTACTGCAAAAATATGGAGTACACCCCACTTTTGGGTCAAATCAAGGTCAAGAAACTTTTATATCACAAACAGACTGCAGTTTATATCCATACAGAGACCACCTCTTCAGAGAGGTCTTCATAAGGTTTCTTTGTTGGGCACCGAAGTACGGTTTCTGTGGTCACATGCTTACCTAAAAGCTTTAACCTTTATCTGAGGCAAAGTGGTGTGACCCACTTTTGGGTCCCGGCCTACCAGTTGAGAGTCACTCCTTTAGAGGGCGTATGGGATAAGGGACACGTTGCTACAGGTCATTCTGTCCCCTTATTCAGAAGGACTTTGGTCTGCTTTTGTATGTAGTATTTTGGATTTGTTCTGTGTACGAGCTGGGCTTTGTCAGTACTGCTCCTCATCACAGATTCTGAGCTTTCATAGAGGGACGTTGTAGGCGCAAAGGGGTGGAGGGGTTCAATGTAGTGGCCTCTGGACTGGATCTCTGCTCTTTGTAGATTGTTTGATCCTGCTGGCTTTTTGAGGTGTGATCTTCAGCTCTTACTGAAGCGGTTGGTAGCCGAGCATGCAGCAGCAGGAATGAGAATCTGAGACCATGGTTCCTAGTTAGAAAAACGTGGAAAGCCCTCTTCAGATGTAAGTAGGATGTTTTAACACTGGCACTTTTTAAGTCAGCCCAAAGGGTCTATGGGCACTGGGCACATAATAGGTGTTGCAGTCCTAAGTGATGGCTACAATAAGAAGATTAACACAATAAGATGGACTATACCAAGGGTTTTAGGAGGAAATAGAAGCGATCTGGACAGTGAAGGCACGAGTAGAACCAGTGGTAAATGACAGGCGCTTAGGGCTGTGGCCCCCTACCTGTGAGAGTGACAGATCCCAGGAGAGCTGTACTTAGAACAGCAAATATTCTGTGAGCAGTTCGTAAAGGCCTGGGTCCTGTACCAGAGACCCAGAGCTTAAGCATTCCTCCTCTTCCAGCATGTCAGGCTTTATTACTGAAAGACATAAGAAGAAGAAGGGAAATTCTACTCAGTAACACAGTGACTGGTTATCATGGCATATGTTTTCTGAATGAAAAATGCTCTTCTGCATATTTCAAAAGCAATATGTGATTTTATCATCATCAACATTATCAGAAAAATGTGTAGTTAGCAAAAAGCAGCATGTATACAAATAGTATCTCCACCCTGTCATTGATCACTAATCTAATGAGTTTCATTTCGTCAGGGCCAAAAGATGTCATCATGTTCTCTCAAGTATTATGCAGTGAAACAGTCGGCCCAAAGGGTCTGTGGGCACTGGGCACATAATAGGTGTAGCAGTTTTAAGATGTGAAAGCCCCTTTAACATAACCTTTCACGGCTACATCATGTGCTGCTTTCAAACTGGCAGCTACCCGTGGCTGGCCATCCCTCTTGGAGCCAAAGCTGGCACAATATTGCTTTTTCTTAATTTCAGAGGAAAACAAACGGTTCTCCGGCTGATCTGTACACTGTACGCTCTTTATGTGAGTTTTTGGAACTTTACAGATATAAATTATACGTGGTCACATGTTGGACTATTCAAGTATAGGGATCTAAATTCAACCTGTGAGACTAAACCAGCCATCACCTTCTTCTTATGACTAAATTCTGTCTTTTGTTTTCTGTTCCCTCTCAGCGTCCTGTTATCTGCTTCATTGAATAGCCTTGTTCTCAGACTCCAACAGAGCTGCTGTCCTGATTTGATTTTATCCATCCATTTAGCTCTGGCTGCTCGTGAGCTACAGCAAAACTTTCTCAAGTCTGAGAAACGACTTATGCTACACTTCAGATGAGGAGCATTGTGATGCATCACACGTATTTTATCCAGCCGCCTGTAATGAAAAAAAAAACAAAAAACTCTTCAGCACCGCATGTGGTTCCTCTCATGCTTATTCAGAACCCTTTATTTGCTTTGTTTTACAGAAATACAAGGATTTAATACAAATTAATGATGAAGAATGACCTTTAAACCTGAAAACAGTGGGCTTTTGTTGCTGTGAAGTACACATTTATGACATAACTAAAATTCTTAAACAAAAGTGTGCTCCAAAAGTATGAGCCAGGTCCTCAAACATGTGGCTGAGTTTTAAAAAGATTTATTTTTACCTAAATCTATGCTGTTTTCCTTGATGAAGCGAACTAGATTAGATGTCAGAGGCTTGCCAGTTGGGACTGAACAGAAACAATAACCACAATGACGATTGCTGTGGTCTCTTAGGTAACAGCTGTGCTGTTGCAGTCGGGTTTTCATGGGTTTGCTGCTGTGTGGGAACCTGCAAAGACTCAGCAGTCACACAAAGAACATAACCCCCTAGAAAATGATCTGGTTTTCTTCTTCATTTTCCACAAAATTAAAATCTTCATCTAAGTTTTTTGACATACAAAAGTGCTTAGGTGAAAACAGACAAACAATTATAATGTCATCACTGGAATTCTCCAACAATTCCATTGATAATTCTAACACAGAAATCTTTGAACAGGCAGGTTTTGGATGGGAATTCTTTGGGAAGATGAAGCAAGGACGGCACAGCTCACCAACATAAAACATCATTCCAGTGGTGAGGTATGGTGGGAAGAGCATGGTTTCCCTTGCAGGATTAATACCGAATCTATCTGTCTCTATCTAACTACAATTTAGGTTTGACATTCTCACCTGAAAGATGAATTTTTAAGTTTTTCATTATACTCAACATGTGACGTCAGAGTGGCTATCGGCCTGCTGCAGCTTGGCAGTGATGCAGCAGAACAATGAACTGCAGAAGCACTGAATCAAAGACAGCATTGCTCTGAAGTGTGTGTGTGACCAACTATTAACTCCCAGCGTTCATTTACTATCTCCCTCATTTAACTGCCTAATAGTCGTGTTCACTTAGGTCACGTTAATTGATCATTTTTAAATAGACAGACTGACCCGTCAGTAAGTCGCCCTGCTTAATTACTGCTGCTAACCTGGACAATCTACCAGCACTGTTTACAGTTTACAGCAGCAACGATCTGTGACAAACCCTCACAGAGATGGTTTAGACAAATATTTGGAAGCAAAAGCAGCAGTTCCAACAGGACTTCAGTATGTCATGGAGGTATAATCACAAAATGTGAAATTAGATACCGCTGGTAACGAGGTTAATTTGGAGGAGAGGACAATATCTAGAATCAACTCTGTGATGCATCGCAGAGTAAGATTAAAATGAATGTACTTTAAATTAGTCAGCTTTAGAACTTTACATCTAGTGCTTCTGCACGTAGTAGATCCAGAATCACAACACTTCATAACCTACCTACCTCGTACTAGATTCAAAGTCATACATTTAATTATTATTAAATTATTATTAATTGCAAGGGGCTCACTTTTATTTCTTGCCATTAAACCTAAACTTGCCCTTGTAACATTTCATTAAAGTAAAGTAAATCCAGTGCCTGCAAGATATTCACTGTCAGGGGAAGTTATATGAATACTTTAAGAATAAATTAAGTTTGTTGACTCATTTTCATGCTTCATTAACATTTTGAAAGAACCAACGAAGCGTCTGTAAATCCCTTCATTCTGTCACGTAATGACTTGACAACATCTTTATTTGTTGATCATCTCTGTTATCATTTTAATACAAAAAACTAACGCGAGAGCGTGTTGGATTAGCTATGCAGGCAAACTGGGACACGCAGGGTAGCTGGAGCAGGGCGACGGAGGGTTGACGACGCTGTGGTGCAGCGTTGCTGCAGTGGGGGAACATCCTTTCAAGGTGTCAAAGCAGGGACAAATTAGTAAAGACGAGGACTCCATCCCAGCAGCACACATTATGACAGGAACACAAGAGTATTAGGGGATGCAGATTAACACAGCACACGTAGAAATATGTAATAGCCATAAACAAAGATGCAGATATGAGGATTTAGGAAAGCACATGTAGTCACTGCAGCTCCAAGAAAATATGTGAAAAGAAAAGAAACTGTCATAGGTCTCTTTCTTTTTCCCTATTGCTGCTTTTTCTGCTTTTGCCTCTTCTCCCACTTTCAAGTACCCTCATTTTCCCAGTCTTCCAATGCCAGGAGCACACAATGCATACTGAAGCCCTAAGGAACAGTGCACCAGCTCGGTGCTAAAAAGAAGCAAAAACATGTCAGTGGGAAGGAGATGAACATATAGAAGAGAATAAAACAGTTTCATTCATCAAATGAACTGAGTTTGTGATTCTAATAAAACAGCAAATGCATACACAGCAGTGTGCATTCAGGACGATGTCTGTTACTGGAAATGACACAGATGTTAAAAGGGGTTTGGAGTGCTTGTCTTTCCTGTTTTATTCATTTTTAAAAATGTCTATTTCCATTACCGAAGACGGACTGTTACTACATTCAACAGAAATATTCCAAGTAGCAGTGTAAAGTCTCTAAATTCATGGGCAGGATTCATGCTGTTGCCTCACAGTAAGATGGTTCCCGGTTCGATTCCCGGCCCGGTGGGTCTTTCTGTGTGGAGTTTGCATGTTCTCCCCGTGCTTGCGTGGGTTCCCTCAGGGTACTCCGGCTTCCTCCCACAGTCCAAAAACATGCATACAGGTTAATTAATCGTTCTAAATTACCCGTAAGTGTGAGTGTGCATGATTGTCTGTTTTGAATGTGGTCCTGCGATGGACTGGCGACCTGTCCAGGGTGTACCCCTGCCTTTCGCCTACTATGCGTCGGGATAGGCTCCGACAGACCCCCATGACCCGGAGACGGATTTAGCGGGAATAGATAATGGATGGATATGTTTTCTTAAGACTCTCCAGGGAGGTCACGTTTGTGAGTGTCCTCTACCTTAGCCTGGTCCTCATCTGATAATTGAATTTTCTTACCAATCCCCGAAGGGGAATTATATTGTCTCAGTGTAAATTATTTTGGAAAATGTATTAATAAAAGCTAGAAATGACACTAAACACCAGCTGAACAACTGTCAGAGTGGGGAGTGTGACAGACAGAGACCCGGTTGAGATCCCCAGAGGTCATCAGGAATGCACTGATGAGAACAACACCTGCAGACACTGTGCCTCTGCACAATATCTGACCCGATTTCTGGTAAAAACAGACATCCACTCTAACTGGCGATAAATAACACATTTGAGGTGTTTCTAATAAGACTACTGAATCACATGCCCTGTCAAGCAACGTCATTGCAAATCTATAAATGCCAGTGTTATATAGAAAACTTTCACCTACGAGGATGGGAAGAAAAATATCTATTCAGCCTTCCTCCATCAACCTGGATTAATATTCCCACCAATTGGCCAGAGGTCATGTCCTTTCATACTTATCATGATTAGTCTAGTCTGATGTTCTTTTGGTGTTTATATAGTCCTTCATCAGAGTATTGCCTTAATATGAATTATATTGAAGTATTGTCCACGGAAAATCACTCCCTAAACTGTCATACGTGACTGATTAGGGGGCTTTGAAATCCCAAGGAAAGAGAAATGACACATGAGGAGTGATTGTTATCCTTGTCGCCTGCGAACAACTGTGTGGACGATGTCACTTGCAGCATTGAAAGGTAACACAGATGAATTCTTAGTGGAAATCTTGAATGGAAACTTGCAAACGGTTCACCATCGAGGATGAAGATGGGCCCTTCACAGTCATTTGTCCAGTATCCCAACAAATATTTTAACAAATACCGGAAGGACTCATTCCCACTTTTTTACTGGAAAGTTTAAAGTCAGAGTTGGAGTTTCTATCTATCTATCTATCTATCTATCTATCTATCTATCTATCTATCTATCTATCTATCTATCTATCTATCTATCTATCTATCTATCTATCTATCTATCTATCTATCTATCTATCTATCTATCTATCTATCTATCTATCTATCTATCTATCTATCTGTCTGTCTGTCTGTCTGTCTGTCTGTCTGTCCGTCCGTCCGTCCGTCCGTCCGTCCGTCCGTCCGTCCGTCCGTCCGTCCGTCCGTCCGTCCGTCCGTCCGTCCGTCCGTCCGTCTATCTATCTATCCTTACAACATGAAAACCTGCTTTTTCCTATTTTGGGTTACACAGGATCTGTCCTAGGTGTCTTTAGGTGAAAAGTAAGGGGGTACACCCTCAAAAGGCCACCAGTCCATTCCAGGAGATAAGACCAGGAGAAAACCCCTGCAAGACTGGGAAGGCAAACTCCACACAGACTCACACGACTGCTGGGACTCAAATCCGAAATGTGCTTGCTTTGAGGCAACAGTGCTGACCACCAAGTCACCATGTTGCTTTGTTTGTCCAAATCTTCTGAATCTGTGTAGTAACGCAGGGAGTCCAGCACATGCTTCTGCAGCCGCATGCGTCTGCAGCCGCATGCGTCTGCAGCCGCATGCCTCTGCAGCCGCATGCCTCTCCAGCCGCACGCTTCTGCAGCCGCATGCCTCTGCAGCCGCATGCCTCTGCAGCCGCATGCCTCTGCAGCCGCATGCCTCTGCAGCCGCATGTCCCTGCAGCCGCATGCCCCTGCAGCCGCATGTCCCTGCAGCCGCATGCCTCTCCAGCCGCATGCTTCTGCAGACGCATGCTTCTGCAGCCGCATGCTTCTGCAGCCATATGCCTGAAATGGTAAATATCTGGCTTGGTTATTACGTATTTGTTTGTTTGTTTTTCTTCTTTTCTTTATTCTGCATATCTGTACCTTTTTGTTTAATCTAACCAAACCTTTTTGATAACACTGCCATGCATGCATCTATAAGGGCTAAACATAAGTGCGCCAAATAACAGCTGCACTTGGCTTTTGGGTTATACTGTACATCAGGCACAACCATATGTTGATACACCAAGATACACCAAGAAAGCCTTTTATCACCTGAACAACATCTCCAGAGTCGGGCTGTTTCTCTCCCAAGCCAACACTGAGACTTTGGTTCATGCTTTAATTACATGCAGAACCATGAGATGCTCTTCTTCCTGGTCTTGCCAAGGAAAATATTCACCAACTACATTTAATTCAAAATTAGGCAGCAAGTTTGCAACTAAATCCACAAAGAGAAACTTGTTGACCCAGTTTTAAAGTCTGCACTGGCTACCTGTTTCCTTCAGGATTGGTTTTAACATGCTTTTACTAGTTTTAAACACAGGGGTCACATTCTGGGTTTCTGGAAAGAACCTAGAGACAACTTGTGTTGTAATAGTATATATAAATAAAATTGAATTGAAAAATGAATTGAATATATACATATTTAATTATATTAGTATATTGTACCTTGCCTCTTGCTTGTAATGAGCAGGGATAGGCTCCCGTGACCCTGCAAAGGATAAAACAGGTATAGAAAATAAATAAATATATATATATATATATATATATATATATATATATTTTTTTTTTTTTTTTTTTTTTTTTTTGCATTCATCTACCTCATCACTATTATATCCTAATTTTAAAATGTACCTGCTATTTATTTATTTATTTATTTATTTATTTATTTATTTATTTATTTATTTATTTATTTATTTATTTATTTATTTATTGTCTTTCTTCTGTGTTTTCTCAAAAGAGTGAAGAGGGTGTTTCCTCCATCGCTGCTGCATCTTTAATATTAGTGTTATGTGTCTGTGTGCAGTTGTGATGACATGCTGTGATGCTGGGAGGGTTTTTCTTTGTTTGTTTTTTTGTGTCTTTAGTTATGTAAAACACTTTTGTGATGCACAAGTTGTATGAAATGTGCTATACAAATAAAGTTGATACACATGATTAAGAAAAACAACACATTTTAGCAGTGGCCGGGCAAACGTAAATGTCAGTAAAATAAACAAAAACATATTGAGACCTCACAGTAGAATTAAGAGCAAAAAGTTGAGATGGTGAATTGGGACCTCTAATGTCTAAAGAAGATGAAGAACATGCAGATGTTGGCAGATTTCTGGAACAATACAAAAGTACTGTGCTTAACCTCAGTTTATTCTAAAATAATCATGGATTATTTTTATTTTTTCTCAGCAGCAAGCACGTGCAGCTCTGCAGTTTGAGCCCATTGACTCATAATCCATGTTGTCTTTCATTTAGCTGGAAGAGCAGTTGGCGTATTGCGATATGGTAATAAGGCGAGCTGATCAAAGCTCCCACCCTCTGGATGAGCTCCTCATCTGTCTCTCCAAGGACTCCCAGCTTGCCAAGTGCTGGGGCTCCTAACACAGACGTTTCAGCACTCATGCACAACCACCCGCCATCATTAAAATTTCATACCGACATGCAGCATACAGATCCTCGTGAGCCCTACAGGCTCTCCGGTATCCACCTGACTGACTCCAGCACACTCTCCTTCTTCTCTCCTAACTGCATCTGGTGGATTGGACGGTTCTGAAGTCTGAACAGAGGTGTGTATCAGAAGACAACTGATTTATCATGGTTCTGAGGATGAGTGACAGCGATGGTGAAACAGAAGGCTATAATTAAAATATTTATCAAATGATCTCAGCCTGCCTTGTGGTTGCGAACATTTGTAAGTGTGCAAAGAGCTGACAGGGTTTCTTTAAAAGGACAGTAAATAAATCTCAAAGTTTTCATGTTTTAAGTGATTCATTTAAATACCTGGCCATATTAATTAAATGACCTAAAATAACATGCCTGGTAGAGTATTTTCACCAATAAATGCTGACTTCAAATTCATGTGCTTAAATAATCAAGTATAATTGCCTGTCAAATATAATAATTATAATGAAATAATCAATTACAATTCCAAAAGAAAACCATATTTTCACATATTCTATCATTGTTCTCACTAGTTTGAACCACAGTACAATTTTTAGTTATACAGGACTTACTGTTTTTGTTGTGTTTTTCTTGGTTTGTTGGAATTATTGTAATAATTTGGAAAATTGGCATATTGGATTTTGTGGATCAACACATCATAGGAAGTCCTATATTATTATTATTGTTATTATTAATATTATTATTATTTGGCACAAGTGGCCTTTATTCAAAGTAGATGGACAGGAAATGGGTATAGAGAGATAGAGATTTACCTTTTTAAGCAGGGACAGAAAAAAAGTTTATTATTGAAGTTCCATTATTTGAGGAAGCCTTCATGGCGTGTCTGTGTCTTTACTCTCAATATTATTACCATTGTACAGGTGCTGGTCCTGAACCTGTTTCTGAGTCATGAGGCAGTGGAGGGTTTATTTTCAGCTCTATCAAGTCGATGTGCAACGCTTCCTCATTTTTATTCATTCTGCCGTTTTGGGACAAAGAGAAAAGGGAATTATTTAGGAATGCTGAGATTTGTCATCTGCCAGTACAATCATGATGCACCTGCTTAATCAGCTTGGCTGGAAATCATTTTGCTGTTTTCTGATAAGATAGAAAATATAACCATGTATTTTTAAAAATGAAAAGGTAAATACAGAATGTTTCTTTTTTTTCCCTTTTCCCATGTTTAACGCTTCCCACTGTCACAGTGATCCGGATATAAAACGCATAAAGAATGAAAGTGACATGTAATAAGACAGCTGTGTCAGGTGAGAGGGGGGAGGGTGACGGATACGGTGGAGGACGGCTGTCAAAACAACAGCAGATGATATCTGCTCAATGCCTTTACAAGTCCTATGCTAGGGTAGCAAATATACTTGAATTTAAATAAAGAAATGAATGAACACTTTTCAGGACTGCATAGTCAAAGTCTTTGTAATTCAAACCATTAAACAGACATTAAAATCTACCTGGTGCCAAAGCGCATATTGAACAGAATCATGTTAGTTGGTCACAAAAAAATGATGCCTGAACGTCTGTGAAACATGTGATCCAAGATACAAGAAATCTCATTTCTGTGCACACTGGCATGAAAAGGTACAGTGACTCTTTTTACGCAGTAATTCACAGAACTGATTTGATGCTTATTCTGATCCTCATCTAAGTCACAATAATCGACACATTCAAAATGGTAAGACCCATAAATAAGTGTGTCCATGTGGAGGAAGCCTGCTCTCCCAGGCTGCCGTTGCCAAAGGGCACCTTTGCAATGCACCACACAGCTGAAAATATGTATTTGGACTGATGAAACAAAAGTTGATTTGTGCAGCAAAAGTTCAGCACTTACAATGCTACAAAAAAGACAGCGTATCCATAACATCTCAGCACTGAAGCACGGAGGAAGCGGAGGAGTCGGGCTTGCTTTGCAGCTTTAAGACCCCGGCTACTTGCAATCAAAGGGAAATGTTCATCAAACTTCACCAATAAGTCTCGGTAAATGTTGGCGAAGCTTGTTGAGCAGAGCAGAAGAATCACCATAAAACTGCCTCTTGCAGGGGTCTGGTGAGAGCCTGGACCTTAACCCCAAAAATGCTGTGGAACGAGCTGTGTGACGGCCCACTCACATGGAAATCCTACAAATGAGTCTGGGCCGAGGCGCTGTTAACAAAGACTGATCAAAGAACCCTCCTGAACGCTGGGCGGGCGATCAGGAGATGCTGAAGCATCACCACTCCTGATGAAGCTGACCAGCTGTTAACGCCATAGGTGTGGTGGCTTGTCCCTGTTTGATGGGTGTGTTCAGTAAAGACAGGAAACATTATAATTACTTGTGTGTTATCAGCTTAACTCCATGTTTGTCTGTTATTATGACTTCGATAAGGATCATATGACATGTAAAAGCAAGTGAATCCAAAAATCATTTAATTCCAGTTCCAGTTAAAAAGAAAGGAATCATTTCAGTTGTTCCTCTCTGATAAGATTTTTTTTTTTTCATATCAGGTGACTTCTTCATTTGCACGGTTACAGTAGTTTGTCACAGATTCAAGGTTTTATTCATTTAAAAGTGGTTGTTCCCTTCAAGTATAGAGTAAAGATGTAAAGATGCTGTAATTGTCCACCGGAATTGTACCACTTCTGTAATGTGGCATTTAATATCATTACAAAAGGCAAATAAAATGAACTAAAAAGTTACTTTAACAGTAAAACAACAAATAAAACTTTTATAACCTTAGTTTTACCAGAAGACCGCGTGAATGCTCAGGACCCTCCTCTGTGGACCAGACTGCAGATTTAACTGCAGCTCTGTTCAGAGCTGAACTAACATTGTTCCTCACATTTGCAAAGTGCTGACTGCTTTTACTGAACCATGAAATGCCAAGAGGGAAAGACATGTGAGATGTTGAGACATTATCAATAATATAGTGTATTACTATATACTGTACCATTTAACATAACAGATTAGAGTAGTGCACTGCTGCTGACTATGAGATGTCAAGTTTAAGGGAGAATCATTACAGAGAAAAGAATGCTGAACATTACTCATCTCAAACAGGACGACTGTGGACTGGCAGGTTGGTGAACGTCGTTGATGCGCCAATGTAACCTGCACTGTCAATCATCACCAATAGTGCAATAGTGCAGAGTTGTTCATTAAGTAAAAAAAGGAGAAAAAACACTGGTGGTGTCAAATTGTGCAATCCTTCATTAAAAGAGAACAAAAAGTCATCTGTTAGTAATTTCCTGCCTCTTAATGGGTGTTTCTTCGTCTACCAGCGTCCTCCTTGAACAGCATCCAGACAATGGCAGACATTGTCCTGCAGGGTGGAGGCGGATTGTTGTGTATGAGGTGCTGATGTGTTCAAGGTGTGCAGCAGTATGGGTATGACAAGCAGTCGTATAAAGAGGAAGTCCAGCTCTCTGCTCCCCCACCGGATGACAGAGAGCAGATCTACTACTTTACAAATCAACTGCATATCATGAAAAAACGGCTGCAAAGAAATAGTTTATTGTATTCTCAAGAAAGAAATAAGAGCGCTACAGCAGAATATTACGTAAACTCCTACCGTCACAAAATCCAAGACATGGAAACTGCTTTGAAGAACGAAAGACAGCTTAGACTAGCCAGTGAAAATGAGCTCAGCCAGTGCAAAAGCATTATTGCAGATTTGCAGTCTGCCAAAACATCTGAAGGGCACAGTGATGAAGTGAAAACCTTAAAGAGGGAGCTGCAAGAACAGAGCAGTTATATTCAGGAACTGACTGCTAGACTGACAGCACAACAAGAGCTCACCAAGAGTTTTGAGAGAAAGGTGGCCGAGTTCACAGACAAAGTACCACAACTGGTAACCGTTTCAGAAATCGATGCCGTCACACTAGCTGACGTTATTGGAAAAATCTCCACGCCAAAAGACCACGTGGACCCAGGAAAGATGTCAGTACAACATGACGGATCAGAACCCGATGAGGTCACTGAGGTGACGGGGACCAGTGAAATGAAATTGGCCTCCAAACCAGAAGTGGTCTCTCAACAAAAAACAAAACAGAAGCAGAGACACAGTAAAAATAAAAAGGAAGATAAAATGCCTGCAACCAACTACCAAAATGACGTCATCGACGGATTCACTCAACCTCAGGAACTTATTCCAACAGAAGAGTCGTTTGTACCGGACATGTTGACTGCAAACACAGGAGTCTCTGACCAGCCGGAGATAAAAGAAGAAAAGCTGGACAGCAAACCAGATGATATTTCTTATTGCAAAAAACAAAAAAGAAGCGCAGATGCAGTAACAAGAAAAAGGAAAAGGAAGAACTCTCCTTTAATAACGACCAAAGTAACATTGAAAAAATCATTCAATTACAGTAAGTTTTTTAAGCAGTTGACATACAGTAGGATTTAAATGTTTGGACACACTTATTCATTCAAACTGGATGTAGTCTGTCCAAATGTCTGAGTGGTACTGATGTTGTTCTGTCTTAGTCGGGTTTTCTCCAGGTACTCTGGTTTCATCCCAAAATGAAAAATTCTTACATAAAAACAAGCTGTCCAGATCTGAATGAACAACTAAAGAAAAAAGAAGCGAGTGTTTGACTGATTTGTAGAGTCCAAAAGGAAAGGCAAACAAAAGACAAAGACGGGAACTTCCTGTTCGAAAAGCACCGTTTGTAAAGTCGTGGGATCCTGTGGCCTTGAGCACTAAGACGCTGTTAGACTGAGGATAAAAAGTAAGAAAATGTACGTGTATGTGAGGCAGTTAAATCCAGGCGTTTTCAGTCTCAGCACTTCTTATTCTGTACAAGATCGATGTGTTAACCAAGATAACATTAACTTTTCAAATATTTCTGCTTCAAGTATAGTAGTGTGATGCAGTTGGGGTGAACAGTATGAACTTTACATTTACATTCAGGAGAAGAGGTCTTCTTTAGGGAGATGGATCTTCTTGAGATCTGATATAGAGGAATGTCCTTCCTCTGACAGCAAATCATTACCTGGTTCCACCGGTGTGGAGCCATGAATGACACCATTCCGGACTGAAAGTGCCGTCTGTTCAGGGATGACTGACCAAATGTCATTTCTCTCATGAAGGCTGCTTAAATGTACCAATTTGGTATTTGCAAGTACTTTGGGAGGACATGTTGGTGTGGAACGGAGCCTGCTCTACTTTAATGTTTAACATTTCTTAAGACAAATAATAATAATAATAATAATAATGAATTCCAGTTAACTTTGGCAGGTTCATTTCTACCTCTAGAATCTATTCAGTATTTTTTTTTAAAAGAAGTCAACATCTGTCTGCCTGCTAAACGCAGAGCCTGACACATTGGACAGATTATTCAAACCTGAGTTACTCAAAACACTATAAAATAAAAATCATTTGTTATTTGTAATTTTTCATCTGACCGTTATTTATTTAAGCTAGTTCAAAGTTTATTTATTCCAGTATTTATTTACAGTTTGTCTAATGTTGCAAAAATTGCCTGAATGATGATGTGTCACCGGAAAATGGTGATTAAAGTGAATCGTGAAAAACCAACAACTTTGTAGCGGCTCCTCTGGCATGACGGGCTTCAAACATGAGTGTAGTAGCCGGTGGTGTCACGAGCACCACATGCACTGTGAAAGCAGCAGTGTAAAGTCCAAAAAACAACATGGTCTATAGAGAAACTCGCACAAAATACGGCTGAAATGCTGTTAATACAACACATAAAGGTACAATCTACAGCAAAACTTTTAACTTTTACACGTTTTACTTGTGTGAACATATTAAATACTTCAACAGTAATGAGGTCAGAATCGATGCTACTTAAAAAGGTAAACTCCATGCATGCTGTTTTTCTCACCTCCTGCTTTTGTCTGGTAAGGAACCAAAACTAAACAAATAAATGAGTAAATAATAATGATAGAATGAACAAATAAAGAACAGAAGTCTCTGTAAAATGAAAAGTCGCCACAAGGTGGCCTGAAAGCACAACACTGCCGAGCAATCGCGATCCTGACCAGTTAAACGTTGGCATTGGTCATCAACATTTACAGTCATTTACAAACTGCACAGACGGACTGCTGGGCGACTAATCGGTAAAATGTCTCGCTGTAACTACAGCACCCTTACACAACAGATGGAGGGATAACTTATCAAGGACAAGTGGTCTGCACTTACGCTCTGTGATTGGTTGGTGCTGGGCAGTCTCCAGCACATCCTCATCCCCCTGGATGGATGGATGGATGGATGGATGGATGGATGGATGGATGGATGGATGGAGGGACGGAGGGACGGACGCTCTGCACTTAAACATGCTCTAAATTGTGTTTGCCATTCAGCCTTTCACACTAACACTCATGTGGCTCTTTTGCACTCTAGTATGAAGTGATATGTTTTCACAATCACACCCTGGTCATCATATTCTCACATCTTAATTAAGAAAATGCTACTATTTACTTGTGAAACACAAAATGATGTATTATCGAATCAGTAATGAATTAATAGTGTCTGTTTTAGGCTTCTGCTATTTAATCAGGATTGACTAATGAGGACAGTTAGTTTGTACACTGTGATTAACTAAGACAAAACATAAGACTCAACTGAAAAACAGTTTTTCAGATTTAGCTGCATACAAATAGCTGCAAATAAGAATCAATTAAACGTGTACTGAAAGTGAATCCCGAAATATCTAAATCTAAATGTTATATGGCATGAGTGCGTTCTGCTGAGTAGCTGAGTTTGGCAGAGCGTACTGTTGACTTCTCCGTTGAAGCAGGAGAAAGGCGCAGCTCTTGATGGCAGGATAATCAGCTCCCAATCTCTCCTTTGATAACCGCCCCAGGGCCTTGATCCAGTCAGAAAGCCCTCATTAAAACCCCAGCCAAGAGTCCAGACAGGCCCTGGCACATTGTGTCTTTTTCTCAACATGTCATAGCACATACAGGCAACCCACAGTGGGAAACTGGAGAGATTAGGACTTATCCAGGAATTTTTGTGATGTTGGATCACAAAGTTAGAGTGGTCATCTCAGGGTGTCTTCATTCCTTTCTGGGGAACCGTCAACCCCAAATACTTTTTAGGAAGTCAGAGCATCGCAATCATTCGTTTGAAATGCTTTTTGTTCCCCTTCACCAGAAAGAAAAGAAAGAAAGGGACATGAAAGAGCAAGAAAGAAAAGACAAGACAGTGATGGGTGCAGTTTTGTGTGATGTGTTGTAGTGTGTGTAAATTAGTGTATAGCATGTTGTTTTTAGAATTTAAAAATTTTAAATTCAGGAAATTACACAAACATTACATTCAACAAGCACATTTTTAATATCAAATGTCAAATTTAATTCTTAAATAGTTAAGAGACACTTTACTGGATAATCACCAAGAGCTGTTCTGTGATGCTGCCTGTAGCAACGTTTCATTGCATTTATTGCTTTACTGTTGAATCTATTTTATATTTACACTGATATGTTTTATGAATAGCTTTATGACAAGTAACCACTGCAAATCTGTTGAATCAATGCAGTAAAGCATATTAGTAGCATGTAATTATAATACTAATCTGCAGCTCTTCTAAATTTTGAAGACATCATTAGCTATGAAAACTTCAGCTTTATCAGAACTGTGATTCTCCTGATTATCAGTAAAAATAGAATCATAATAAAGAATGTTGACTATAAGGATTTTCTCTACAGAATAGCTGTTATAACGGTTCCTGTAGTTCAGCGTGAGACGTTAAATATAACTCAAACTATCTATGTGGAAGGTCTTGAACTGGGAGACACCAGTGTACGCAGTTACAGTAGGGAAGCATGGGGTTTTCATCGGCACCAGCAGTAGGAAGCGCCCCGTTTTCAAGCTCTCCTTCAGTGCTGCAGAGCTGAAATCCCTCTAGATTATTATGAAACTGACCTAATTTTTCAAAGCCTGCGGCAGGCAGCAATATGGCTCCTGCTGTACTTTTAGTTTTAGTCTAAATAATTGATTCAATCATCTTTTGCTAACAATTACTGCGGTAAAATACCAGCAAAAGATTAATATTATTAAAAGAAATATCTGTTGTTGCAATCCAACGGTAAGCTTGTCAGTCATATAGCTGAATTTAATTTGTGTTGCCCCCCCAGACAGCTCTGCCTCCGAGGTGGTGACATGCAGCACCAGTGTACCCCAAGGAACGGTTCTGGCACCCTTCCTCTTCACTCCATAGGTGGATGTATCACTGATGACAACGAGGGGGATTGAAGAGAACTGAGAAAGAGCTTCAATGGGTGGAGCAACAGCAACCAGCTGAAGCTCAACGTCAGCAAGACCAAGGTGCTGGTGGTGGATTAGTGGAGGAACAGGAGGACCCCTGCCCCAGATCATCCAGGGGGAGGAAGTAGAGAGGGTGGATTCATCCAGATACTTTGGGGTTCAAATCCATAAATAAACAATCAATAAACTGGACTGGTCCCACAACACCAAGGCCATCTTTAGGAAGGGAACGGGCTGAGACTGGGGTCTTTCAATTTGCAGTATAGGCTCCTGAAGGCCTTCTACCAGTCTAACTGTGTGATACCCCCCTGCCCCGCACCCCCACCACCGCCACTCTGTGGGGAGCTGTGGCAGATGGGCAGCTCATTCAGCCAGCGCCTCATCCCACCCCGGTGCAGAATGGAGCGGTTCAGCGCTCCTTTGTTCCCACTGCCGTCAGCCTCAATAACAATAGTGGAAGCCACCGGCCTTGAACTCTCACACTCTGCTGTTCTGGTCTGCCCCCATTCCTGTCTACTATGCAATTTATACTGCACCTTATGTCTTTATCCCATAACAGTCACTTTAACTGGTCACTTTATCCTGACACTGCTCCTACCTGTACAATAGTTAAATACCTTATATCTCATCTTATCTTCCCATTTCTTCCCATTGTCCATTAATTAGCATGAATATCACAAATCCTTGCCCAGGAACCACCATATAGGGAGGTGTAAAGGTGTACATTCATCTCATTCATTCATCCTGCATATCTACCTGGCTCATGAACACTGTTCACACGGTGACCAAGAAAAAAGAAGAGCGAGAGGGAGAGAAACTTTTCAGATCTAGTGTTAGTGATAAACTAAAGTGGAAAAAAAGAAATGTTTTATTTTGTTTTGTTAGAAGGCTGCATACATGACCATTCCTCCAATGTTTCAGTAGGTGCAGATCAAATGAAACCATTTAACACAGACTCCGGCCGTGACTCAGGCCGGCCCCGGTTCATGGGCCTGTTGTGCAGGTCACAGGAAGCCAGTAGGGTTTTTGTACACCTTAGACTTGCACAGGTTCTTATGTCAAGACGCCACTCGCATTCAAGGAAAACCACATCTCTTTCATGACATCATTGGTGAGCTTTAAAACGATGCGCATCACTGTGTGAGCATATCAATTTAACCTAGCAATTAAATATGCGAAATAACGATTGATAAATATACATTTGTTATAGATAAATTTAAGATAAATTTAAGATAAATGTAAATTACTAACTTTCTCATAAACCCCTAAACATGTACAAAATTTGCTGTGCTTGCAGCTCATGCACAAATCTGTTTTAGAAATGAGGGCCATTGTCAAAGGACATATATTTATATATATATATATATATATATATATATATATATATATATATATATATATATATATATATATATATATATATATATATATACATACATATATACACACACATACATACGTACATACATATCATATCATTGTATTAAGTGCCATCAAATACACACCCTACCCCACTTAACAGGCTTTTTTTCACTTAATGCTTCTTCTGTCCTGATAAACACAACACTTCTGGACTTTTCCACTTTTTAATTCATTTATATATTTTTTCTGACTGCTCTATTCAAGTGCTCTCCGCAGCTCTAGATCCGATAAAATATTCAGAGCAGGATCCCCATGCCTACTGCTGCCGCCTCTGCGCCTGCTCCTGTGATAACGACCCTCCTTCTCTAATTAAAGTCAAGTAAGCCCAGGCAGGAGTTGCCTGCAGTGAAAAACTGCTGGGGACGGCTATTTGAGGAAGTCTCTGAAATATTAAGATGCCGCTGACAAATTGAGGCTCAGGTGAGCATTTTGCTGTCAGCCTCTCAGCTTCACTTCAATCATGTCTGACTGAGATGCTTACTAGTTCTGAAGAGGGTGGAGTACACTCAGCATTGTTTAAAAAGGGTTGGGAAACAGAATGTCTCTGGCATGATACCTTGATATCATTAAACATTTTTAAAAATAATTTTCATTCTAAAAAACAGCAAAACATTTTCCAAGGGGTTGGAGGTAAGTCTGTCAGTTGGTCTAGTTGATTAAAGGAAAGTGCTCTCAGACTATGCATCTATTTTTGTAGAGGATCCATCTACAATTGTGTGGAGCCTTGATAAACCTTAGTGTATATATGTATATATATAAAGAGAACTTTATTGTCAGCAGCTTCACTGTGAGGCTTACAGATAGGATACACTTTGCTAGTGAACCTATTTGTTTTTGTTTGTGTAGTGTCACAGCCCCTACAAAGCCAACTGCTGTGTGGTGACATGTGCACCACCGCTGCGTCTTCCGCTGGACTGGAAAACATTTAGCTCGAGCAGAGCAGTCTGTGACACTGCCCTGAACCGTCCAGTTGCAGAGACAGTTACACACAACAAAGACAACAAAAGACAACACACAAAATAGCTGAAGCTCATTTTTGAGGTGTCCCATTGTTCCAAGATGTACATTATGATTATCAAGATATATATTTTAAAAGCATTTAAAACTTGATATTCAACCTAATTTCAAAATAAATGTTTAGTTGGACCCAGCATCAGAATCAGCATCAGTTTGGTCTTATTTTTGTGAAGCCCTGCACACTTCTCTCTAAAGGAGGCTGTCAAACAAAACAGAGATCAGAGTTCACCTGCAGCTCCTGGAACGATGGAAGGTGTCACTACTGCTGTCCCTGCTGACATCATGGTCCAACCCAGCCTCCGAAAACCAACGCACTTCACTGGCGTGCACAACTTTCAGCATGCATTCAAGTCTACGTAGATAGATAGATAGATAGATAGATAGATAGATAGATAGATAGATAGATAGATAGATAGATAGATAGATAGATAGATAGATAGATAGATAGATAGATAGATAGATAGATAGATAGATAGATAGATAGATAGATAGATAGATAGATAGATAGATAGATAGATAGATAGATAGATAGATAGATAGATAGATAGATAGATAGATAGATAGATAGATAGATAGATAGATAGATAGATAGATAGATAGATAGATTTTTTTCCTTGTATCCCAGCTTTCTCACACACTGTTGACAAATGTCCTTATTAGCACTAAATTTGATGACGTGGTAATACTCACAGAAAACAAACTTGCTGGCTGTCTGGCAGCAGAGGGACCAGCTGGACCCAGACATGCCACAAATCCTGCCATACATCGTCTTTACTGTGCGGGTAAAGACCTTTGTCAAGCCAGGTTCAACCGGTCAAGCCAGGTTCAACCGGTCAAGCCAGGTTCAACCGGTCAAGCCAGGTTCAACCGGTCAAGCCAGGTTCAACCGGTCAAGCCAGGTTCAGGCTCCTGCTGGCTGAAGTCACGTTTCTCTCTTTTTCACTCTTTGATGGCATCAGATGTAACATTTAAAGACAAGTGTTTAGTGCAAAACCTGCTTTATCATTGCTTTGACTACGTTATCAAGCTGCATGTCAAATATTTTGACTCCAGGCAGGATCATTGATATTCATGATGGAGTCAATGACTAAAATGCCAGATCTTTGAACTTTTACATAAGCAGATCATTGATTAAATATTCAGCATGGTTACTTTTCCAGTCCTTAATTATTTCCCATTCCGGCTGAGCTCTGCTGTCTGCTCCACAAACCAAATCCCAACCAGGGGTACTTCCATCTTCAGGTGTAATATTAGAAATGCTATCTTTTGCAGAGTAAAATTCTGCTGAATAATGGTATCCTGTGATTTGCGTATCATTAACAAACCAAATTAAAAATTGATCATGACATGAAATAAATCCATAGCTGACATTTGTAATAAGAAAAATAGAAAATTTATCAATTGGGGCGCTATAATTGTGTTGTGAGGGCCATCGCTCCTCCCTCTATTGATTCAGTTTGACAGCTTCCTTCACACTGATAAATCCAGGCAGGAGAAGCAGTGTTCCAGCCGCCTCCAGGGTGTCATCCATCTCCTGCCCCAAGTCTCAGAGCAAACCTTAATGCTCATTTAAATGGGACACAAATCATGATCAAAGACAAATGGCCTGTTAAGAAGTAGTGTAGCATCAGCAGCAGTGCTGCCGGATGCAGTGCACAGCTGGAGTTTCCCAGGAAAAGTCCTAAAATAATAGCTCTGTGGAGACAGATAGAAATACTCACATTACGTTGGTGGTCTAATGTATATATCTGTAAAACAAAATGTCTAAGATGTCATTTATGGTACATGCAATTAAAAAAAAAACTTTTGATCTGATCAAAATTATGATCAGTCTCGAGTATAGAAACCCAAATTAGAAAAATATCAGCACAAACATCTTACATGTGCGTTGACTTGGATTTCTTTGTGTTCAGTATGAACCGACAACACTTTGTGTAATCATGGAATAGTTCAACAGAATCATTAAAAACAATAAAATAAACAGATTAAATAAAAAGAAAACTATTGAAAATGCCCTGAATAAAAATGATAGGACCCCCTTTTTGATATTTTGCTGCACAATCTTTTGAGGAAATCTTTGCAATCAAGGTATTTCTGTAAATCCAAATGAGTCCTTCACCATTTGACTTGATTCTGGTTCCCACCTGATGATCAAACTGCTCCAGCTGTCACAGGTATGAAGGGTTTCCACATGGAAAAAAGGAATGACGGAAAGGTGGTTTGCAGTTCAATAAATAGCTTTTTTCTTTTTTTTCAACTTCATTTACCAGTGGAGAGGCCACGAGACCGCCTTCTCCTAAAACCCTAAAACCCTCCGAGAGCAGCGAGCCGCCCTCCAGAAGGATGCTCTCTAGAACAAACAGACATAACCAAATTAAATTATCTGCAAAGCCAGTGAAGAGCTCAGGGGTCAGTTTCCAGTTCAAAGTTTCTTTCCAACAGATGATACCCAAAAGTGTCCAGCGACCACATCACAGCTGTTCAAGTTCAACAGCTCCATATCTTGTCTCCCCGGGGATAAGCTTGTGGGTAATGTAGGCCACAGGACTCCTTCACCCTGAAGCAGCCCCCCATCGAAACCAACTCTGCACGCTTTAGACTGCACTGTGAAGGGCTGATCAAAGTCAGGACTCTGCAACACTGGATCGTGACACAGGCCCCCGTCAGGTCATTGAAAGCCCACACTGCACCTCATTAGATCAATTTTTCCAGGTCAGATCAGAGAGGGGTGCCGCTCTGGTGGTGAAGTCTGACACACACCTCTAGTACCAGCCCATCAGATCCAGGAACGAGCAGATCTCCTTTTTGGTTTGGGGCCGTGTACAGTCCCTGATGGCTTGTATTTTGCAGCCTGCTCTTCTGTCGCCGCTACAGCTGTACGCATCACCACGGCCAGCATCTTCAGTAATTTTAGCTCAGCCGGAGATGGAGCTGCCTCAGCTGCATGGTCACATGAAGAGAGTGAGGATACTGAACAGTATTCAATCACTTTCGAGAGCGGTGCCCGTCGCTGGCCCTTCTCACGGTGTCTAAGTCTAAACCACACGGAAACAAAAGACTTGACTCTGACTGAATCTGGTTTAGTTCCATCGCATATGAAGGGTCACATCTGTACAGCGAGACAGAAGACGGGAACATCGCCTACATTGAAACACCAAACTTCTCACACAATGAAATGCTTTTTGTTTGTTTGTTTTTTACTTCATAATAGATTTGAAGGGTTTACTACTCATAATAGTTTGTGAATGCTGAACTCTTACTGTATGTAAAATGTTTGTGCAAATTAATTCATCTGAAATATTTTTTCATGGCTTTTTCTTTTTGGCATTTTGGTGGACTCTTTAAATGCATCAAATGGAAATGTGTTGATACCCTTCCATTAAAAAAACAATCCCACAATCCCTGAAGAAACTGATGAAAATGTCCTGAACAGAAATGATGGGATGCTCAACTTCATTTTGTCTGGCACAATCTTTTGTGACAATCACTGTGATTTCTGTAACCCAATGACTCGTCTGCACCTGCTGACAGGTATGTCTGCAGGTGCGTCACAGGTCAGGGAATGCAGGAGATTGCATAGACAACAGGTTTTATTTAACCAAACACTGCAATACAGGAGATCCAGAGACAAAACTCAAAAACATATCAAAGAAAAAGTAACCAGAAAATACCGGGCTGCAGCGCTGAAGGGGTCTCCCTGTCAGCCAGGGAGTGGAGCCACACTGAGATTTGTGAGACGGCACAGAGAAAGGCGAAGTTTTAATACGACAGCACCTGCTAACTAGAGGAATCAATCTAACATAGACTTTCTTTTGTGTATATATAGATAACCGTGGCATAATAATAACGCACTTGCATTTATTCTGCTTTATATTGGAGCAACTATCGGATCTGGAAGGTTAAAAGACTTCTCCACCGACACCAGCAATCTACCAACAGCTGAAATGGAGGTCAGTGTTTTAACTTCCATAAATAACAAACTCAATCTGCTAATATACTTACACAATGATATAAAAGACCTCTGGTCAACTCTGGAATTTGCACATAATTATATAGAAAAACTAGAACAAGCAAACAAATTACTCCAAATCACCATTAAAAGTATCAGCAAACAAATAAATTGGGTTATCAAAGATGATAAAATAATGAAGGACACAATACTGGAGTTTGTAACTCTCCCTCACATGCACTCGTCTACTCCCTCACTTTTTTGTTTGAAATGCACTTTTATTATTTCCTGTTTGTGTTTATGTTTTTGTATGTTTTTTTTCCTGCTCTTTTTGTATCTGCACACACACTTCCATTCACACCCCTCAAATACATAATATATTCATGCATGCAAAACCCAGACATTGGTCGTTTGAGGTACTTCGGGACATTAAAACTAATGTATTCACTTTGGTCAACATTATGGCCAACTAATGATGATTTTTCCTCAACCTAACATTTTCTCTTCATTACCAGATTCAACAAACATTCTCTCTGGCGATAAATGACGTTCCACACACCTCACTATCATTACTGTGGGAAACTAGGAAAACATATTAGAGGAAAAATAAAAGCATATTCAACAAACCAAAAAAAAACAATAATTTACATTTACATCTCTTCCACACGTTTGCAGACCAGAACCTCAGGAGCTCCATCCTGACCTGCAGTCCCACCTCTGACCATCCCAGTGTTACCTCCACCTGTCTGTGTAGAAGTCTCTGTTGGAGACCTGCTGACATCCTGACCTGCAGTCCCACCTCTGACCACCTCAGAGTTACCTCCACCTGTCTGTGTAGACGTCTCTGTTGGAGACCTACTTTTTTTCCCCCTTTGTTTGCACATATATTAACGGTTAATACCAAGTTTGGTAGAACCCAAGAGCTATATATATGTATTTTAATCTTGCAACAGAGGGTTTTGTTTTTTGTTTTTTGTGTGTGTAAGTGTGTGCGAGTGTGTTCCCTTCACCAGCCCTCATGACAGTCTAACCATTTTTTTATTGATCCCTGGAGAAAGAAAGAAAAAAAAGAAGAGGATGTGTAACGTGAAAGACTAGAAAAAGGGGGGACAGGAAAGACCAAGAAAATAAGACGAGACAGTGGTGTGTGCCTTCTGGTATCTGTGTTGAAATGTGTGTTAAAATATAATCTATAATGTGTTAAAGAGTAAAGGTGGACACAGGACAATCAGGTGTTACAATCAAAAAGAGGACAGAGAAAAGGGGGAGGAGCTTTATATTTACAGTCGTTTTAACTGTGAGCATATCTGGGTGTAACTGAGTGTTTGGGTTGTTAGGGGGAGTATTAGTTATATATACTTATATAAGTATATGTAAGTATAATATAGGCAGCACGGTGGCTTAGTGGTTAGCACTGTTGCCTCACAGCAAGAAGGTTCCCGGTTCAATTCCCGGCCCGGTGGGTCTTTCTGTGTGGAGTTTGCATGTTCTCCCCGTGCTTGCGTGGGTTTCCTCCGGGTACTCCGGCTTCCTCCCACAGTCCAAAAACATGCAGTGTAGGTTAATTGATCTTTCTAAATTCTCCCTAGGTGTGAATGTGAGTGTGATTGGTTGTTTGTATGTGGCCCAGGATAGACTGGCGACCTGTCCAGGGTGTACCCCTGCCTTTCGCCTGATATGCGTCGGGATAGGCTCCGACAGACCCCCGTGACCCGGAAACGGAAAAGCGGGTATAGATAATGGATGGATGGAAGTATAATATAAGTCATATATATAATATACATAGAAGTATTTTAACTGCTCATGCATATCTGCATATATCAATATAAAGTCGTATATATGCAGTTAAATAGTACGTAGTCACATGTATTGTGGGGAGAGAAAAAGTGGGAAAAGAGAGCAACAAAATAGATAAATAAATATTATACACACACACACATATATATATATATATATATATATATATATATATATATATATATAAACCAATACAAACCTCTATACACACACTTATTTGCACATATAAGTACATACATATACACAACTATAATAATAATAATAATAATCATCATCATCATCATCATCATCAGCGGAGTCTCCCCTTATGATCCAGGTCCTGGTCCAGGTTTCTTCCCTCTTAAAGGGGAGTTTTTCCTGCCACTGTTTGGTTTAAGGTTTTTCTTCCACTAGGGGAGTTTTTACCTGCCGTTGTTTATGTAATAATTGCTCGGGGGATCGTGTTCTGGTCTCTGGGAAGATCCTAGAGACAACTAGTGTTGTGTTAAATAAAACTGAATTGAACTGAATTGAATTTGCAGCTCAAAATTTGATACACTAATAAACACAGTTAGTTTTTCTAACAGCTCTAATATGAAAACTTTGAGTCTAGTAACAAAATCAGCAAACTCTTAGAAAATCAGTTTCAGTGTAAAAAATTAGAAAAATCAATTGTCTCATCCAAAATCAGTTCCTCGGGAGAAATAATTCAGAACCCACAGGAAATGAATTATGTATTAAAAGGTTTTTACAGTCAGCTGTACAGCAAGACCAGACCTCAAAACAGTCAGAAACAGAAGCTTTTTTCCAAGATGTAGAACATCCAAAATGATCCAACTAACACACAAATATGTTAGACAAACTAACTAAAAAAACTAACTCCATAAGGCACTGGAGAAAATCCTGACATTTTTTACAAAGTCGTAGCTGAAATTTATGCCATCTCAACAATTCCTCCACAAATGAGAACTGCAGTTACAACAGTCATTCTAAAACCCAATAAGGATCCATGTCTTCCGTCTAGTTATCCTCTCTTTCGGTAATCAATACAGACTTGAAAAAAATCAGTTAACTCTGGACACAAAAATATAAACAGTAACTCTAATATTAATCCATCCAGATCAAACCAGCTTTATTAAAAATAGGAATATATTGGATTTCACCCGCAGGCTATTCAACTGTGTTTGTCTCCCAGGGTCACAGTAACCACTAATGGGATCTCATCACAAAGTTTTACACTTCATCTGGGAGCCAGAGAAGGATCCTTACGCTGTCCTTCATTGTTTGCTATTTCTATTGAACCACTCACAGCAGCAATACGTCAAAGCAATGATATTAAAGGAATTTGAGACACCAGATCACAACATAAAATAAGTCTTTATGCAGATGATGTGTTACTGTATCAAGAAGAACGTTACAAATTATTACAACAGACTTTGAACATCATTAATTAGTTTTCCAAAACTTTGAATAATACTAATGATTGGCCAAAATCAACTGTACGACCGCTTTCAGAAAACACTTGGGATTCTGCGACTCAAAATAACACTCTACTCCCTATATCCCCAGTGTGGTGGCTCAAGGGGGCCTGGAGCCTGTGGGGCATCTGCGGTGCATGGCAGCTGGCCCCAGGGATGGAGTTGTGGGTTTGGGCCAGGATCGCCACTTGCTCCCTTCCCAACTTGCTGCCTTTTGGTTGGTGTTGGGGCTCCTCTCTGTCCTGGGGGCCTGAGCGGAGGGGATGGGGCCTGGCCTATCGGATGGCCTCAGGGCCGCACCCTGCTGGCCTCCCAACAACTTGGATCACTCACATTGCTCCTGTCCCCATCTGGCTCAAGTCACTTCTAGCTATGGGGGTAGGGATCCCAGGACGCTGGGGTAGGTGGAGGTGCCCTTTCATACCTATGGCTTTCCCCTGCTGTAACCTGCCATTCCTCGGGTTGCTCCCGCTGAGCTCTCATGGGTTGGCCCTCCTCCCTATAGCAGCGGTAGAGAGAGGCAGGAGCAGAGCGAGGAAAGAGAAAACCAGAGCAGGACACGGTACGAACTAGCAGCAAGGAAAGGAAAGGCAAGACAATATATAAGACACACTCACAGGGGTTGACGAAACGCAGATGCAGTTGATCAGGCAGGACTGGGCAAGTAAAACACATCAATGCAAACAAAAGACAGATTTAAAATAAACGACTAACTCCAAATAAAACCCAAAAACATGACAAGGTGCAGATTCAGAAAAGCAGCTTCAAAACATAACCGAGCTCCCTTCAAGTTTTACAGCGGCTACATTCTTCTTGCTTTGAAGACTTAATTTTTGCATCTGTGAACATAAAGCTGATGTGACTTGTCAAAATGCTCCACTTTTATCTCATCTTTAATGGACTGGTACCACCGAATTTTTACTTGTGTGCATAACAAATACTGAAAAAAGAGACAGCGTTCTGTGTAAATCTCTTTCCTTTCTGAGACATTTATTCCAAGTGGGCTTCTGCGATCAATACCACCGCACTACTGACGGGTCACAGCACAGGATGTCTGAGCATATGACTGTGTCATCAGCAGAACTTGATGACAATCTGATCGATTAATTACAATCAGATATGTTAAAGCAGGGGAACATCTAAATCTTTCAGGACAGTAGACCTCAAGGACTGGAATTGCCCAGACCTGGCACTGACAGTGCTGCAGCAAGACTTTGTCCTTCCAATCCTCTGAATAATATTCAATAAAATACATTTTTTTTTACCTTTCAATACACACACACACACACACACACACACACACACACACACACACACACACACACATATATATATATATATATATATATATATATATATATATATATATATATATGTATATATATAAAAGGCATTCAAAATCAATTACATTCAGTTTTTTTCACTTTTCACTTTGCTGGCCGGAAGAACAGTATGCAGGCAAACCTTTCACAATTGTCAGACTTTTTCATATATGTCAACCTCAAGAGTTAAGTTTTGTTTTTCTGGTGGAGTCCAGATGGTGCGTGGTTTTACAATTAGATGCATGTTTAAATTAATGCTTTTCGAGGACTGGAGCATCAGTAAATGTTGCAATCTGAGGTACCACCTGCCAGTCAAGTCAATGAATTTGTCACCTAAAAAATTTCAAAGCCTCGCCTAAGGGGAGAGTCCACATCTTTTAACCATACCTTTAAACACCCCCTCCACACAGATCATCAAAACTGTGAGTAAGACGTGGGATGATTATTCCTCCATGCTTTTAAATTGCCTGATGAAACAGAGATGCAATATCCAAATCATCTGGAGAGCACTCTCATGCTGCAGCTCTGTTTAATGTTTAAAGCAGCAGCAGTGATGTTGGTGATGTGTCATCAGGGTAAAACTTGATGCCAATCAACACCTTAAAACCAATAGTAAGCCTTGTCAAGTCGAGAATATTAAACCTCACAACAACTGAAGCAGCTGGCTTCAGAAATAAATACAGGATTATTTCTGTCACTCTGTCATTTTTATTGCTCTGACAATCCAAAAAAGGAAACCGTAAAGTACCTTCAGAGGTACTAAAGGCTCTAATCGGACTGGGTTGGTTTTTGGGAGCTCTACAAGGGGTCTGTCTTGTGGCTTCCAGGGTGGTTGTGCATGCAGCTTGTTTAATTGAGAAAACACCTCAGTAGTGCATTCATATGATTTAGTAGCCAGATAATTGGAGCAAAGCCTCCAAATTGGTTTGGTCTCTGTTTCAGGCAAAACTGAAATGCTCAGAATCATATTGAATTGCTAGTTCTCTGAGAAATATTTTAAATAAACGCTTAATTCCTCAATGAAACTTTATTTGTACACATTAATGTAGCTTGCAGCACAAAGTGTTTTGCGGGAAAATGACCCCAGATGCCAGCCATCATTGCTCTGTCCAGGTCCAGCTACATGTAAGAATAAGGAGCTTCCATGGCCACAATGACAGATGTTATTATAGTTTTCTCAGTGTTTATTTCAGAGAGTGGACTCCTCCTCTGACCACTCCTCAGCATGCTTCAAACTTTTCCTTTTTCCAGAGTGATGCAGGATCCATTACTGACTTTTTCATTCTGTCATGAGGTGAATATATATGTATATAAGATGTGAGAGGCATCAGAAATAACAAAAAGTCCATTAAATTTAAACAAAAGTACTGCTCATGCAGGAATCCAAAAAGTAATAACAAAAAGGCCTCCAACAGAAAATGCAAAAAAGCAAACAGACTGCAAAAATCCAGGATACAAAGTCATTGAAGGTTAAATTGACGGTATGGTAACAGATGGACCTGCAGGAAATAAAAGAAAGACAGACAATATTAGACAATATAGAGGGTTGACAAGACGCAGGTGTAAACAAACAAGAAGTCAAACAAGAACTGAACACACAAGAACACAGATTATAAAGATAAAAACCGGAAACAAGTCATAAACACAAGACCAAACCTAAAGAAACAGAAACCCTAGACCACGACAGTACCAGTTCTTCTGAATTACCTGGTGGAACCATGGAGGTTGGCCAGACTGGCAGAAAACTCCAAGGGGTCACAAAAAAAGTACAAGAGGATGGTCTCTGGGCCAGGCAGAAACAGGAACAGGATCTGAGGCAGGAAAAGGGGCCAGGGCTGGATCAGGAACAAATGCAAGGAACAGGTGGCAGTAGCTTGGAGGCAGGGTGTGGTCCATCTGGAACCACCACGGAGATGAGGTATAGTAGAAGGTGACAATGATGACAACATCTCAAAGCTCGGATGCTATTAGAACCACCAAAAGCAAGGAGAGTACCAAAAAAGGTTGGCTCCCGTGGAGTTGTATATGTTTTCTCTGGCTATACAGGTTAACTGGTAATTCTTAATTCCCCTGAGAAGCGGGTGTGGTCCCACAAGCTGTCCAGGGTGTACGCCTGCCTGAGACTGGGACAGCTCCAGCAGGTCCTGAATAGGAATGAATGGATATTATGGCCCGTTTACAATGAGATAGTCAGCTGGTTACTAAAGCGTTCACTCTCTATAAAAACTTCCTAAGACTTTATATAATCTTTTTTTTATAAACCTTCGTCTAAACATCTTAACAGGGAAGCAACACTTCAAAAGGTAAACCAATCACAACAACACTCTGTTGGGGGCAATGAAAGAGAATAAATTATGTACTTTTAAGTCAAATGTAGCAGACACATGCCATTTCAATTCATTTGGATCTTTTTAAATTAAATTTATGCTATATATGTCTATATGGACAAGTTGGGCTTGATGAAGCCAACAGAAACACATCTTCTGCAAAAAGCAGAGATCCAATTCTAAGGTTGTTATAGACTCATTTAAATTTAAATGTCCCACCTATTTCTAGTCTTTCACATTCCACTCTGTGATTTTAGCACTCTTTGGAAGAATGTTTATTCCCCCCTTCTTCTTTTTCTTTCTTTCTCCAGGGATAAATAAAAAATAGTTAGACTGTCATGAGGGCTGGTGAAGGGTACACACATTTGCACACAAAAAAAACTCTCTGTTGCAAGATTTAAATGCATATATATATATATAGCTCTTGGGTTCTACCAAACTTGATAATAACCATCAATATATGTGCAAACAAAGAGAAAAAAAAGTATAACTATCCATCAGCAGCAGAACTCAGACTTCCATGTACATGTGACTGATTCATGGTTAGTTGGTGGACGACAGAGAGACTATATAAACAGGTGTAGACAGCAGACACTGAGGTGGTCAGAGGTGGGACTGCAGGTCAGGATGTGAGCAGGTCTCCAACAGACATCTACACAGAAAGGTGGAGGTAACACTGGGATGGTCAGAGGAGGGACTGCAGGTCAGCAACTGTCCAGTCCGGTCACAGTCGTCTGGTTTGAAAGGACAGCTGCAGATGACCATTCCTTTGGCACAAAGTCTCTCCTCCTGAGTGCTGCTACCCACGCCGGCCTCCTCCATTTATCTTTTAGAAACCTCCACACAAAACAAATCCATCTGAACAGTCTCAGTTCTCTATGGCCTACTTAGCACAATTACATACAATTGAGAATGTTGCTTTCATCTTACTGATGTTTTACTAACAAAATACATTTTGTTTTCTTGTTCTAACATAAGCTAGTTTTGTTTATGTCAGCTAAAGAGATAAATCACATTTCACATGTTCCTAACACTTAAATAATATAAAACAACTTCTTACTTGTGAAATGTAATTCCTTGTTTATTGGTTTCTGTGTTTCTTTCACAGGAACATCCGGATGCATCACAAAAGTCTGGTATTTTGGTGTCAGACTCTCAGTCGGACACGAGAGCCGATCTGACCAGCCATTTAGAGGGGCCCCGGATAGCTCAGTCGGTTGAATGGGTGCCCCTTGTACATGTACCATGTACAGGCGGCGCAGATTCGAATCTCAGCCTGTCGCTCTTTGCTGCGTGTCTTCCCCTATCTCTCTACCCAAGTTACCTGTCTAGCCACTTTCAGAATAAAGGCCACTAGAGGCACACAAATCTTAAAAAAAAAAAGACATTTAGAGCCCAAACACAGCAGCTACACCGATAAGACAAAAGAGTTCTTTCAAAGAAGGGAGCAGGAACTAACTTCTCAAAAATCAGTAGTGAACAAATACGTCACAGTCCCTGGTAAAGCTGTGGCAACTTCATATGAAGGCGATGGTCTCTGGTGGCTGAATTGAAAAAAGCCCACATCATCACTGAGAACCTCATCCATCCAGCAGCAGTGACAAGGACAAGAGCAATGCATGGGGGAAAAAACTATCTAGTGTTTTGACGTTCCCTTTTCAAATTACACAATAGGTCATTGCATGCAGAACACTGCAACTAATATTAAAGACCAGCTGATCGACAGAGTGAGGAAAAGTCTAAGATTTTCTCTGCAAAATTCATGAGGATATCGTGTTTTCCAAACATCAATCACAATAGTGAACATCACCAAATCCCAACCAGTACAAAGCAGACTTTTCAGCATACTCTGTCATGAAGTGGGATCAGATTATGGCGCATTATTGTTTCACACAGGCCAGATGGCTGTCTTCTGGTAACGTATTAACAAGACTATTCGAACTCCGTGAAGAGGCTTGCATGCCTTTATTCGACTGGGGCTCTCCTCCTGCAGACAACTTGACAACTGGAGCATATTTAGCCAGCGTTTTTGACAAGCTGAACAGCCTGAACTTGTCCCTCCAGGGCCCAAACAACAATGTCCTCAATCTTTCTTTCTTAACAGCCTTTAAGAGAAAGTTGGAGCTGTTGTCTGCCTTTGGTGCCTTTGCCTTATCGGGCTTTGTTGCACCATCATCTCATCTCACATGTTAGTTATTAGCTGAAGTAGTAAAATATCTTAAGAATTAAAAGCATGAAAAAATAACACAATAAACTGAAAAAAAATTAAAACCATAAATGAAAGAAAGACAATAAATATGGGAAATTATGTTTGGAAAATGGAAAATATTGAATTCAATTGCAACCTTGAATTGCAGCCTTCAAACGTTCACTGAAAACATGAATATGTCATTTAAAATGATCAAACACGTATACATTTTCTGAGAAGTCATGAGGATAGCTTTAGAAATATTGTATAGATAATTTCAACTGTACTCGGAGTGTTCAAACGTACTGTTGTCCCACTGTTCAAACCAGCCGTGACTGTGGAGAATCAGAGTGTATGGCGCAAAGCATGCTGGGTAAAAAGTCTGCGAGTGTAAACCAGCTATGACACATGCAGCATTGATGGTTACCAAGTGAATTATTTAGACTCAGAGGGTTTGAGCTGGATGGGAGAAACCTCCTGTGTTCTTGTATCCATCCTTCAGGCTGTGAGACGACTATACCTCATGCAATTTATAAGCATTTTGTTTTGTTTTTGTTTCCACATACGTGCGTTTGAGGATGGGGTGCAGCTACTGAGCAACAGTGGTTAGGGAGGACCTCTCTTTATGTCAACTTCTCCCCCACAGTGCAAGGTCTGACAATCAAACACCAAGGTCAAAGAAACGCATCAGTTTGTACAGCACAACACACACTCACATGCACACAGTGGTACTGACACACTTGATTCCGGACACTACGGTATTCCGGCCGTCCTCCACTGCAGGGAGGGATCAAAAACACGGATCAGAAAACTGCTTCAGATCCAAAAATAATCTAATACTGCAACAAATTTAATGAATTTCCCTTTAGGGAATTATTTTGAATTTGAACATAAAGCATGGACTTAAATGTTATGCCATGATAATAAAAAAAAATAAATATAAACTGCATTAGCCTTTTCCATACTTCTGTGACTCTTCTGGAGTACAAGATATCATTTAAAAAATACACTTTTCCCTAGAGCTGTTTGTTGTAATCACAAAACCATTACTGAATTGAGAATAACCCAATTTAATTTAATTTAAAAATAATTTATTTGAATTAAAGATGTTTTAATCAGTTAGTGGGTTTGATATTAACTAAAATAACAGGTAATTTGGTGAAAACAGTTGTTTTTACTAAAGACGGATGAAAATAATGCTTTTCCGTTTGTGAGGTGGTGCTGTGCTAGTTGTAATAACGTCTCTATGTCACACACTGGACTTTCATGTGAACATAACTTATGCATTTATTGGCTTTTGATTGCTTTTAAAACAAATTCAGTTCCTCAATGGAATCAATAACATTTCCTTCATTTAATAAATCACATCATGTCATGTGTCACTATACATCAGTCCAGGTCAAAGAACAAGAACTGCTACAAAAAGTATAAAAAGAAAAAGGTGCCTAACGCCAAAGCTCGCCTTTGATACACATGAGCGGAACATAGTTCATGGCTAAATATGTCAGCTGTTTTCCTGGTCGCACAGCCAAAAGGCTCTTTTCCTGCTTCTTTGATACCACTAAGGACTCCTTATGACTGAGGAGGTGCAAATCAAACATCTTTGAAAGCTCCCTATGTTCCATTGCATCATTTGCAAGATTATTCCGGCATAGTGAAGTCCAACAGATTTAGACTGGACTTTGGCTGCGAGAAACCCAGACCATCCACGTGAGATCAAAGCAGCTGAGACTACATGATCTGCGAAGTGTTTTAAAAAACTCTGCGGGCCTGCAGACCAGACTGGACTCATCAGGGCAGGTCAGGAGCTGCAGAGGAGACGCGGATCCCAACCGCCCTGAGGTGACTTATAAAGTCACACCTTTATCAAAGTAAAACCTAACCTTTCTGTTAGTTTGAAGCTCTTATGTACAAATAAATAAAAACTTGATCTATTCCTTACCAAGTTTTAAAATGAGGCATTTACATCATTAAAGAAACAATAAAGTGTCATTATTTACTGAAGAAAAACTAAAACACTTGACACCACTTTCCTTTACGACGATATCAGTATCTCACATTGAATTTAGCTCCGCTCTCAATATAAAGCTTTGCCGGCATTCATTTTATGCAAAGATTTCTCCAGCAGCATTCAGACTTTGACTGGGCCATTGCAATATCTTGATTTCTTTTCTTTCTCTTTCTGTAGCCACACATTTGATTCTTTGAGCAAAGCAGCTTTGGGAACCACTGTGGAACAAGACTTGTATTTGAACTGTTTCTGTCCTGTTGAGCTCGCTGAGCTCATAAACCCTCGACTGCTTTTTTCACCCCATCACAACCAGGCTATTTAAGGAGGTTTATCTCATGGTTAAGCTTTCCATATTGATGTTATCAATCTATTTTCATCACCAGGTTATATGCTTCAGGCTTTTAACTCTTTTCGGGCCCATTTACCGTTTTTGGTAATTTCAGTAGACACACAAACAATAAAAATGTCAAAATGGAATTTACAAAGGGGGAAAAACGTCTTGGCATCTTCTCTGACAACCTTGTAGGGTTGGGATTTTTAGATTGCATTCATTTTTATTGAGCTCCCTATAAAGAGTTAGTCACTGTAATCAAACCTCCAGCTAAAAACCCTGGTACTGATCCAGGAGTGTGAACTAATCATCAACCATCCCTATAACTGTCTGAATAACATATCTCTTTTATTTTTAAACTAACTTTTGCAGATCAACTGCAATCAGGCTATTCGCTTGTGAATAATTTCTTAGGAGTTTCAATCAGGATTTAAACCACTTTGTCGTACAGAAACATTACAAGCATGACTTCAACTCATCTCCTCACTTGTCCTGTTAAACCACAGTACTGCAGTTGATTTGACTGATCACAGCACTCTGTAACAGGGGCTTGAACGTATTGGGATTAAATGAACACCATTAGCCTAATGAAAATCATATTTTTCCAGTAGTCCAGTTTGCTTATGTGAACAAGCCATCTTTTCCATACACCACAGTTAGTCATGGTGTTGCCCAGGGCGTTGTACTTGAGCCATTACTTTTCATAATAGATGCTGTGATTATGTATTATTTTATGAGACCAGCAAGCTGGCAGACCAAACATGTATTAATGATATGACGACTAGGATGCCTGCTATTTTCCTGCTATTAAACTCAGATGAGGGTTGTTGTTATGGACCAGAGCACTTCAGAAATAGATGGTCACTCTATTGGCAAATCTGGATGGTATGTATGACCAGGTCCAGTTCCCCACTAGTGACATACTGGATATGTATCTATATTTCAATTTTAAAACTAAAGGTAAGTGGATGGCATTTGTATAGTGCTGTTCTAGCTTTGTTGACTACTCTCTCTGGTTCACTGCTTTCCTTGGTAATTCTACCACCCTATGAAAGTGCTTAAGATGCTCTTAAAAAAAATCCATCCATCCATGACACATTTTTGCTTTGATTCAACATTATTCAGAATATGCTACATCATAACTACTGTTGTATCACATCATCTGCATATTTTTTATATACTATAGCACACCATATATTGACAAAATTGCAACATGGTATTTAATAACGGACTCCGTCTTGTCTGCCGTTTTTTCTTTGGTAGTCCTTTCGTCCTTTCTCTATGTGACTCACCTCTTTGCTCATGAGCAGATAAAGCAACTATAATCTACTGTCCAAAGGATGTTCATTTTCAGACCTGTTTAGGGCGTACATCTGCTAGCTCCTGGAGACCTCGTGCTCCTGTTGTGGAGTCTGAAATTGTTGGAGGTTTTTTGTTGTTGTTTTTTTTTTTAATAGCAGCACAGTGGCTTAGTGGTAGCAAGAAGGTTCCTGGTTCGATTCCCGGTCCGGTGGGTCTTTCTGTGTGGAGTTTGCATGTTCTCCCCGTGCTTGCGTGGGTTCCCTCCAGGTACTCCGGCTTCCTCCCACAGTCCAAAAACATACATACTAGGTTGATTGATGTATCTAAATTATGAGCGTGCATGGTTGTGGGTCTCTGTATGATAGACTGGCGACCTGTCCAGGTGGACCCCTGCCTCTCGCCTGTAATGAGTCGGGATGGGCTCCAGCAGACCCCCGTGACCCTGCAAAGGATGAAGCGGATATAGAAATGGATGGATGGATGTTTCATGAGGTTCATAGGTATATTTTACAGGTAAATTTTGCTGTGATTGTTACAAACAGCAACAGTAGTTTGACAGTTAAGATCATGAAGAACGACATAGATCTTGTTCATCATGATGATAATGATAATGATGATTCTATGATTTATCTTTTTAGGTTTTGAAAGAAGACTCATACAGGTGAAAGACAGAGTGTGTGCTTTATTCATCCATCTCTCCCCAGGACCGAATTTTCTAAGAGCACTGAATTGTACACTTAGGCATGAAAAGTCACATTTTAGAATATCATATTGTGGTAAGATGGCAAAAACAGTCACATGGCCATGTAAATCATTTCTGTGAAGGCTGCGGGGCATAAGGAAATTCCTTTAATTAGTTTTCATGCAGTCAGACTGAGAGGATGCTGATGCTACACAGGCCAAACAAGCTGACAGGAGGCCAGACTCACTGACTGTGAGAGACGGTTAATGTGAGCAGGAAGGAGACACTGGAGGAGGATAAGGTGGAGCACAAAGGCAAATCCTCACTCTGAGCCAGTCGTCATCACCGCTACCTTTCAAAGAATGAATCATGAATGAATGACATTACTAGGAATTCTTTGATATTTGTTTTTCTTTTTTTTGGGGGGGGGGGGGGGGGTATGAAATAACAAGGCTTATCACTACAGAGCTCGTCTTTATTCAGGTGGATTGTCTGGGACAGAATGAATAGCCATCCACAAGCTGAAAGCCTGAAGAGGGATTTTAACAACATGCCCACAGTCGTCATGCTTTTGAGTACTGAAAGACTTATCTTCATGTTAAGCACTCTGCAATATAATTATTTAAGCATGTTTCTGTTCTGGAGCTGTGTGCAGGTCTGGTGGAGCTGCAAGCTTCAAATTTTGTATCAATGATTTTTACTTTCTGAGCAGCTCTTGCTGTCAGACATTTCTTTATGCTGCAGCGTCGAGCAATAAATCATCTCAAACAAACGGCTGTTTATAAAATGCCATTTTCAGGTTTCAAACGTAGTTTTTTGTAGGAGCTTTCCAAAGCTGGAAATTTGTCCTGGACAACTTTTTATGTTTGCAGCAGCAGAGTTAGAGTAACTAAATGAATCGTGGATTGGCAATATCTTTCAAATGCTTTTAAATGATAATCTGACATTTTGTCAAATATAAGTACTCTTGTAATGCCACAATATGCTGAATTTGACTGTTTCATTGCTTCCCCCCTTCCTAATTTCTGTAACATTTGCTTGTATCGTAACTGGCACAGATTTATCCTTGTACTCGTGGTCATGGTGTGTGGTTTCTGCTCTGCTGGCGTGAGAGATGTGGGCAGCGGTTCAGGGAACAATGCCAGGAGGAGCAAGTATTATAAGCAGTGCTGGATTTGTATGTAGTCGCTCTCTTTGGATGAAATGGTGAACAGGGACTCAAGGAGGAAGGACCAACAACAAACATAAAAAACATGCAATAAGTAAAACAAACAATACTGTCTGTCTGCCTTTGTGCTGGAAGGAACCTCAGTTGCAAGGTCTTCACCCAAATCAGAAAAAACAGTTGGATAACAGGGAAAGTGGAAATATAAACATAAAATGTTTTTTTTTTGTTTGTACATCAGGCATACGCCACATTCCCCAGAACGTTGGGACAGTCCAGTTCTTGCTACTTTATAATGTTCTTCCCTCTGAAAACACTTCAGAGACGTTCTGGTAGTGAGGAGACCAAGCAGCGAAGAGCTTCAGTTGCAGACAGCATCTCAGGGTTTGTCAAAGTCTCCACACTCTTCATTGGGAGGATGTACCCTCATTGTCCCCTCTTCTTTCACCACGCCTTTGTAATGTGTGCAGATTGTGGTTTTGTGTTGTCTTGTTGAAAAAAGCATGAGCATGGTGGTCTTGAAGGGAGCAGATGTCACTCTAACATCCCAGAGTTTTGCTGCATTAATGCTGCCATCACAGAAGTGGAAATAAGCTTGAACATGTGCCCTGATACAACCTCATAGCATCACAGAGCTTCTGGACTTCCGGTTGGTCCTTTCGTCTTTGGTGCAGATCACACGATGCAGATTCTTCAAAAACATCTGGAATACTGATTCTTCAACACAATACATATTTCCAATCCATGGTTCTGGTCCATCTCAGACATCTCCAAGCCCAGAAACAGCCATCTTGGCTTTAGTCGAAGGTAAAATAAGCCTTGTTTTTGGTACGATAAAGCTGTTGCAGATTTTGTGACTCTAGGTTTTATCTTAGTGTTTGCTTCCTGTCACCGTGCCTTATATGAGCCACTGAGTGCTGGTTCCTGATGCAAGGCTGTCTGACAGATCACAGATCGAAGTAATCCACATACTGGACAGTTGTTTGTATGTGAATCCAGTTTAGGGATATATCTGGGATGACATAAGGAGTATTTCAGTGGTTAAGTGTTTCAGAGTACAATAGCAAATAAGAATGGATGATCCAGATGATAAGAAGTTTCAGACTTTTAGGACTTAAAAAACTGCATGCGAGCTGTGTATAAACAGCATAACTCTGTTTTTGTTTTATTTATTCTGCCAACAAGACTTACTCAAGTGTTTGCTTTCACCACCTCCTGCCTGCATATTAAAAGGCAGCTCAGTTCCACAGTTGAGTGGAGATTACTGTGGTTGTTTTCACTACTTACTGACAATCTCAGAACAGAAATAAATAAACTCATTTGAGAAGTCAAACAGAGGAGGCAGAAAGGAGGTTGGGGTGAGCAAGAAAATAAGGAACGATGGAGAAACTCGGGGCTTGTGTCTGCTCTTGTTATAGTCACCAGCAGAAGTAGCCTATAGCATCGCACTTCCCAGCCGTTATGTCAAATATAAATCCCCATTTTGGAAACTTTGACAGCACTTCCCTGCTCTCGAAGGGAAACCTCCACTTGTATTATTCTCACTTAGTTAAAACGGAAAGAAACTTTGCTGACGCTTGTCATTTTGGTAAACTAACTCTGCAGGGCCAAGTATAACTTATATGATCTCCCCACACTTGTGGGTTTTCTCCAGGTTTCCGGCTTTACTCCAGTCTCGGATACTTACATGATTGTGTGCCTGAATGTTTAGTTTGCTTAATTCTGTATGATATTTGCACTTTTCCAGTACACTGACTCCTGTCTTCACACTCAAGCATTTCTCCCATATTTAAAAAAGAAAGAAAAAAGGCGATTTCATGATAGCAACACATCAGAAAAGGTTTGCACAGGGTGATGTTTACCTCTGTGTAGAACCTTCCCTTCAGTTCACAACAGTTCATGTTCTTCTAGGACCTGAAGAGATCAGCTACGAGAGACTAAGACGTCCCGATAGCAGAGAGGGACGTGGGATGGTCCCGTCCTCTCTAGCCACAGATGACACAGTGTCCATAGTTTCCTGAAACTGATTCAGAAGGTTGTTTTTGATGGAGGTTTTTCCAAGTTCTCAGTCTGATGATGATATGCACTGTAGAAGATGAGATCTTTAACAAATGTTCTCTATACTATTACTATTATTATTATACTTATTATTATCATTATTATTATTATTATTTCAACAATACTTGAGCTTTGGACACTGGCTGATGTTAGGAACTGATCCAATACCACTATTATAGTATCAGTTTATTTAAACAAATTATTTTACAATTACTTTTTAATTAACATCAATTTTAAAAAAAATCAAGTAAATGAAGAAAAACATTAAATCAACTAAAAGTGCAGTCAAAAATATGTAGAATAAAAAAAGTATATATATTTGGATACTTGGATAGTTTGGGGCCCGGATGGGTCGTAAAGCTGATTGTTGCCTTGTTGGCTTTTAGAGCAACAAGAAGAACGATGATTCTCTTTTTAAAGGTGACACGGCATCGGCTGGAGTAAATAGAAGTAGTAGACAGAAGTAAGTATTCACCCTTACAGTATCTTCTTATCTTCAGCATTGTTGACGAGTATTTCTGCTGTCAGTATTGGAACAACTATTCCAAGGACAGCAGCAAAGCTGGGACAGACACTTTACAAAGCATGATGATGCCAGAGGATTTGGTAACCAAGAGGATTATTCAGACGAGAAGTCATTTGCAATGCAAATTAGAACAATAGTTAAAGCACAGTAACTTGCCCTTCAAATAACTTATGCAGCAGAGGAGTCTCAGCTCGCCTCCCGGTCGAGTAGTTACTAGAGCATTTGTTACCTAGTCCATGCTTGGACTCGGTCTCTTCAATGCGGTAGTCTGTCTAATCAAGTCATCAACCGTCTTGTAAGGAGACTCAAAATGTAATTAACTATTCAATATGTGTTTTTTTCTACACACACCACACACACACACACACACTACACACACACACACACACCACACCACACACGCACGCACGCAAACACACACTACACACACACAGACACACACACTCACACACACACACACACACACTTTTTTGGTTTTCAAAGAAGGAACAGCAGAGCATCTATTCATGCATGCTGATGTATGCTGATAAATGTATCTAGATACTAGAGGAGAAAAGAGACAAGACAAAAGACTCCGCCTTGATGGAAGCGTTGAACTATTAGTCTGAGGGTTAACTGACAGTTATTAGGCTGAAAGGTCCAAAATGGACAAAGCAATCATTTCATGATGATTTGTGGAAAAGAAGATGCCTTGGATGTAGCGCTCATACGTCCTTCTTCCTGCAGTAAGTCTTGGCCCCCTCATCCCTGGTTTGATTGCTGACCGGGATAAACGTTCCTCCAAGTGCCTCCAAAATGCCGCGCCGCCAGGGTCCCGGCAGGGTCCGCCAGGGTCCCGGGACCAGCCAACCCAAAACACAAAACCTGCCAGACATCTGTGGAGATGCTGGCCAACCACCCAGCCTGTCGTGAAACTCAGACCAAGGAGTCTGACACATGCAAGTAAGAGGACGTCAACACTGAATGACATCGGAAACGAGGATGGATTGACAGGTTTGATCGGAATCTTTGGCAAGTCTCTTCAGTTAGCCCCATAACTTAACACCAGCAAAGATATGCTAAAATGGCAAGCTGGTGATAAACGATGTAAAGAGCTTGTACTCCAACTGTCAGCTACGTTTGTTTTGTTCATTTGCCTATTTCCGGATAAACCACAGAATCCACAAAATTTAATTTCCTGAAGCATTCCAAAGGTTCTGTGAAGGAAATCCACCAGTCAAAAAGTGAGCTGTTCAATCCTCCCAGATGCTTCACATGAACAAAACACTGACTCATACCGCACCACTGTGCTCATCGTGTTTGGATGAACGTGTGTGTACGGAAAGCAGAACCGAATTAAGGATTTGACCCTTTTACAGGGCAGGTAGAGAGTCTGGTATAACAAAAAAAGGTACAATGTTATTAGAAGTCCTTTAATATTCTCCAATAACCGTCTAAAGATGAACTTCTTGACAGTATTTTATTGACTGCCCTATAAAGAGTTAATAAACCTAGATGTGGTTCTCCAAAGCAAAAAGCACCACATAGGAAACCAACACAGCTTTTGTTAATGTGACAAAAAAAATAAATAAATGTGGCCATTAAGGCCTACAAACATTTTTTTAAATATTTTGACTTTGTTCCTGCAGCGTCACCAACATCCTGAGACCGAAGCCTGAGAGATCATTTGGGTCTGGAAACAGTCTGGAAAAGTTCCAAAGTTCTCATTTTGGTACTTAATTCTTCCACTAAATAAATCATAAATATCAGCCAAACAGCTAGAAAAGCTGTTTTTTTTATAGGAATATACTGTAAATGTTCTGTGCACACAGTTGTAATATTACAACTGAACACCTCATTTATGAAAACAACTGAAGGATTTCGCACCGTCCTTCCTAAAATAGGATGCGCAGGTTTCCTCCTTCCTTTGTTGTGCTCCCACGCCCCTCCATTCGTCCCAGCTGTCAACAGTGGCAGCTTCTTATCCAGCAAATGAAGCACAGCAAACACCCTGATGCAAGTTTTACATAAGGTTCACGGTAACGAATCAGTATGCCAGTTAAGTTCAGTCTTCCACTGAACAAGATATCTTTCATTCATTATTGATGTTGTGAGAGAGGAGCTTTCCCCTGAAGGCGCGCTAAGATTCCCATAGCCAAACACAGCATCAAAGGCTTCTCTATAATCGGGTCTTCTCTTTTTCTCACCCCTCCACTTCTACATTACATGGTCCATCTTGCTCATTTACTACTTTCCCTTGCCGTATTAGTTTAATTATGCTTTCAGTTGTAGAGATAATATGATAGTGGGATGAACACTGCAGCCTCTGCTGTCTGTGATGTCCTTATTAGGAGCTCCGCTTTCAGGAACAGCAGCATTTCCGATTCACAAACACGCTTCTCTGTAGTTGACATGGCTTCACCGCTGTGTTGATCACTTAAACTGCGTCTCGTTTCTGACTCTCATTTGTCTTTATTTGGAACACTTTTAATTCATTCATTTTGGTGTTAAGGAACATTTTTTATTTTTTTATTTGGTAGAGAAATTTCGATGGATCCTATTGTTCATTCATTCAGGAACCAACTGGATCACAAAGTTACAGTTGTGAGAAGTCAGTTAGTTTTTTATGTTTTGTGTACAGAAGACATTACAACAATCATCTGATCAGAATCTTACGTAAACCTAAATATACAAAGAAATACGCCAGAAATGAAAGTTTGTGGGTAAAACGAAGTACCCCATGATTCAGTAGGATCTACCTTTAGCTGCAATAACTTGTTTCTTTGATGACTTTATAAGTCTCTCACATTGTTAGGGAGGAATTTGGCCCGTTCGTCTCTACGTTCTATCAGTTCATCAAGCATCTGCCTCTAAAATCAACCAAAACGAGTTAAATTCTTTCCCCAGTTAATGAAATTCAGACATGAGGAATCAGATATATTTCTATTCCATTGCTGTGCCTGGATCTAGAGGGGCTCAGAGATAATAGCAACATTTATCTGGTTACTAGATGAAACGTCATCATGCTGACTGAACTTTGCAGCGTGTGGCACGCAGACCTAACAAGTCCAGACACAAACACTGTGATGTGACAACTTCATTGAACTTATTCTTATTATATTTAAAAACATAAGGAATGACGTTGAGGTGATTAGAGACACCAGTAATAAATAGGCCTACAGCTTTGCACACAGTTGAACACAGTTGCTTTTGAATGCTGTCAGGTAAACGGTCTCCGATGTTGATTTGAGCCGAAGTGAAACTTCTTGACAGGCGACTGACGCAAACGTAGACGTCACCTTAAAAGTCAGTTAGTACATTTGCACGCCAATTCTCCTTCCCAGTTTTAATCAGATTACACTGGTAATTAATATTTCCATCACTGAATCTTTTTAGATTGAAGCTTTGCAGATATTTAAATGTGCAAGAATTGACACTTAAACCACAAATCAGCCAGTTGGATGAGAAATCTATGTTTAATCAACAACTACTGAAGGGAATTCTCAGCTAAGAGTCAACAAAGAATAAATCAAATATGCTGCATGAACCAACAAAGCTTTGCATATTCAGTTTAAATGTATAAAACACCACAAACAGTTTTTGTGGTGTCATTATTAAAAAGCCTGAATGTAGAATAGGAGGCATTTTTTACATCATCCTGATCTCCTACTTTTTTTCTACTTCGTTTTGATCCAACAAGCCTGTTCTAAAATTACTACTAACTTATTCAGGAAATAAATCGTGTTCAGTAGATTATAACCTAAGTTAGTGTCTGAGATCACATTCGTTCATTCATTTTTACTAGCCACGTTTGTTCAGTCGCAGCAGTGCTGTGGGTGAGAGGTGGGGCACCAACCAGACAGGCTGTAGACAGGCTCCATCACAGCATCAAAGAAATATTGGATCAATGAAATTCAAAGAATAGAATTATTTATGAGCCGGTGTCAGAAAAAAAAAGTTCCTTTAGAGAGTCAGGTTGAATGTTTGAGAGCTCCTGTGCAGCTGCACCACGTAAGTAAAAGCATTCAGTGACTTTTATTCAATTTAACAAATCTGTTTTACGTTTAATAGAACATATCAACTACTTCGCACAACCAATGAGTTTATGTCTCCCCCTGTTCTTTATTTTGATCATTTTCCATTCACACAATCTGCTCATTTTATAAATTAAGTGTCAGGAGAACAATGAATTAGCTAATACACTTAATAATAGACCTGAAAGTCCAAATTATCTCTGATCCCAGCGTTCCCACTCCCTCAAAGAGCACCTGGCTTTGTACACCCCCCACGTCTTTGTTCGTTTCTTTGCTTGTTGTCTTGTTTGGTTGAGATATGACAACTGATTATTAGATCATAACTCATAACTGAAACTTTTAGTTGCCTCATCAATAATCAGTGGCTTCAGAGTGTTTTTATATTTTCCTGATGCTCACTAGGAGCTCAGTGACACATCTTTTCCCGATGGCATTCCTGCAGGTTTATCTGGCCATGAAGAGTCATTTGAGGCCGTCGCTCTGACAGCACAGAGGAGGTTCTGGTTCTGCAATAACACTGAATGTGCTCCTTCAACAAGTCCCAACTTTCATTCTCAAAAAGAAACTTAAATGGGATCAGACAGAGACGCAGTGACATCTTTGAAACTCTGCTGAGCATCTCTGACTACGGGGCGATTCCCTGTGTCACCCTGATGGATCTCTCCTTATCTCTGAAAGCATTTTGCCACCTGCTGACTGTTTGTAGAAATCACATGGATAATCATGTTGTAAATGAACCCTCAGCATGCAGTACGTGCACAGTGCAGCAATGAAAACTCTGTTACCTGGGGGGGAGGGGCACATTTGAAAATCACAACATGTAAGACTACAATAATTCTCTGACTTGAAACTGTTCCTGGAAAAGGGAGAACTTTAGTTTGAAAAACAAGATGTAGGAAGCACACGTCCGAGCAACGTGAATCCTGAGAATATGAGAATACATAAAATAATTAAAAGCTTTGATTTGGGTGCAAGTGCAAGACTCAACATGAAAGTGCTGCAGAAATATTGCTGGTGGAACTAAGCATATTATTAATGTCAGTTTACTTCAGGCTATTACATCTCTGAGGTTGATCCTTTGATATCTTCCCAGTCATTAATATTGCACAGTGTAGCTGAAGTCTCAATCACCAGCTCCACCGCTATACTCTACTTTTTTCACACAAAAAGAAGCTGCAGAAAATATCAAACCAGCTGTCGTTTAAAGCACAACCTGCCCGTGACTTTGAAACTTCCAATGACACCGCTGTCACTCTGTCATGCATCCGTCACCCTCCCGGTGGTATTACATACAGTATGCACTGCAGTCTGAATACAAGAGGGTTAATTAGAAGATTCATAAGTCAATCAGAGATCATTAACATAGTGGAGAGCTGTTTCAATGTGCAGGGTTCAGAGTGAGGAAACATCAAAGAGTTTAAACTGCAGGCATGAAAAGCATGGGAAATGAGTTTTCAAAAGGAGAGGCGCTGGAGGAGTGTGTGTGTGTGTGTGTGTGTGTGTGTGTGTGTGTGTGTGTGTGTGTGTGTGTGTGTGTGTGTGTGTGTGTGTGTGTGTTGGGGGGGGTCCTTACTTACTCTCAAGTACACAGAGCATCCAAAGAAGCTCTGAAACCCCCATCAGCTGCAGGAGGACAGGAGCAGAGAAAGAGCTCAAACAACTTTGCATTGCTCCTTCTGTTTAAGGATCAAGTTACATTATTGAAATCAGTTGCTTTGCTTTTCATTATGAAGAGACTTCTCTCCGTGCTGCCGCCCTTACTGAATTTTCCTGCTTTTTAATAATAAAAAAACAAATGAAAGCACCTACACTTGTCACTCTTTGTTGACGTATATCACATGCATGGGAGGGTGTTTGGCATGGATTTGCTTGCAGTGAAACGAGCTGCACATTGGTCAACACTGGGCCGCAACAGGTAAGTGCTATCACAGTCACATCAACATCATCATTTTCATCACCTACGTCGACATCTGCTCCTGATCCACAAAGGTGCTACAATCATCATCAACAGATACAAAGCAGACGGTAATAGAGCAGAGAGCCGATGTTTTTGGGTCAGCCACTTCCCTGACGCACCAAAACAAACCCGTCAAGTGTCAGGGCACATGAAGCCATTCCCAGCACACTTCAAAGAGTGACGAGCCGAAGCACATTTCCCACAACTTTTCCATGGTTTTTCTTCATTCTTATTCAAATTCCCACATCCTTACAGTCCTCAACAGCAGAATTCCATCCGGCATGCAGAAACTCACCCGCATCCTGCAGCTGTTCGTCACATGTGGACTTGCACGTGCATCCTTTCAGCTGCTTTTCTCCCTCAGCAGTTAAACCTCTGTCACAGAGCAGAGGAGAGTTGCCGTTATTTCCTCTTGGAGAGATGAGCAGAACTCCTTTTGGCAAAGGGAACCCGATCCGACACTCCTGCGCGCTGCCGCAACTCACAGAGGGAGCGTCTTATGATTCCTGACGGGCGAGGGAGCGCAACATGGCCGTGCTGGGTCTCAGCCGCGTGAGGAGGGCGCACGTTAAACTGACACTGTGAACCACATGACACGCGCTTTTACCCACACTGCTCACTTTATCTGCTAAGGGCAAAGGAGGGGGCAGCAATGCAGGATTCCTCAGGAAACTTAATTTGAAATCTCTACTGAATAAAAGACATTCCGAAGATGATGGCTCTTGGCATTTTGAATTTAAAATAAAAACTTCTTTTCAGGATTTGTATCTACAAATTACACAGAGTGAGAGTCCTCTTTAAATTAAGTCTAATGTTTTTTTGTCTTTTGTTTGTGTTGTGAAGGAATCTTAATCATTCCACATTCAGAGGAAGATTTGTAAACCCGCCATGCTTTCCCCCTTTTTTTCCTCCTGACATCCACCAAAGCTGTATCTTCCTTGTTCAGCTCTCTTCTAACTGTGTTCTCATGAACTAGATCTTCTGGGGGTTTTTTTCCTCTGAACATTGCATGGCCTGACCTTGGGTAAATTTGTTGGAATGCCCAGGGCTATCTTAACTATCCTAATAATAATAATAATGAATAATACATTTTATTCATAAAATGCTTTTCTGAATACTCAAAGACACTTTACAAAGATAGAACAATAAAACAGTAAGCAATATGATTATAAAACAAAGAGAATGACAGGTAAGTAATTCTAGAAATGTGGGTTTAAAGTAATTGAATTTGCACAAGTCAGAAAAGATGTGTTTAGGGAGGTTAGGGTTAGGAGTTCCAGGGAGAGGAGGACACAGTGGAGAAGGCTCTGTCACCCCAAGTTCACTTCAGTTCAAGTCACTTCCATGACTGACACCTGGTTAGTTGGTGGAGGAGAGAGACGACTACATAAACAGGAGTAGACAGCAGACACTGAGGTGGTCAGAGGTGGGACTGCAGGTCAGGATGCAGCTCCTGAGGTTCTGGTCTGCAAACATGTACAGAAGATAAAAAAGAGGAGACAGACCAACACAACAAACTACAAGAACAATGGACCACAATTATGTTTATGAGATACTTCTTATTAATAAAAGTAATAGGATGATAATATGATTTTGCTGAAGAAGGGAAAGAGAAACAGTAGGTGAGGGGCACCACTCAGTGGATCATGTTGGATCATCAAGACCCTAGCACTGAACCCTGCGGGACACCATAGCAGACCCTCGTCTGTACTGAAGAAACCTCATGAACATGAACAAACTGGAATCTATCAGACAGATCTGATTTAAACCAACCTAGAGCTGTCCCTTTAATTCCAACAACATACTCTAGTCTCTGCAGTAAAATGCTGAGATCTATAGTATCAAAAGCAGCGCTGAGGTCAAGCAGAACCAGTATGGACACTAATCCATTATCTGAGGTCCCGCAGAACCAGTATGGACACTAATCCATCTTCTGAGGTCCAGCATAACCAGTATGGACACTAATCCATTATCTGAGGTCCAGTAGAACCAGTATGGACACTAATCCATCATCTGAGGTCCAGCAGAACCAGTATGCAACTAGCCCATTATCTGAGGTCCAGCAGAACCAGTATGGACACTAACCCATTATCTGAGGTCCAGCAGAACCAGTATGGACACTAACCCATTATCTGAGGTCCAACAGGACCATTATGGACACTAATCCATTATCTGAGGTCCAGTAGAACCAGTATGGACACTAATCCATCATCTGAGGTCCAGCAGAACCAGTATGGACACAAACCCATTATCTGAGGTCCAGCAGAACCAGTATGGACACTAACCCATCATCTGAGGTCCAGCAGAACCAGTATTGACAGTAACCCATTATCTGAGGTCCAACAGAACCATTATGGACACTAATCCATTATCTGAGGTCCAGCAGAACCAGTATGGACACAAACCCATCATCTGAGGTCCAACAGAACCAGTATAGACACTAACCCATTATCTGAGGTCCAGCAGAACCAGTATGGACACTAACCCATCATCTGAGGTCCAACAGAACCAGTATAGACACTAACCCATTATCTGAGGTCCAGCAGAACCAGTATTGACAGTAACCCATTATCTGAGGTCCAACAGAACCATTATGGACACTAATCCATTATCTGAGGTCCAGCAGAACCAGTATGGACACTAACCCATCATCTGAGGTCCAACAGAACCAGTATAGACACTAACCCATCATCTGAAGTCCAACAGAACCAGTATAGACACTAACCCATTATCTGAGGTCCAGCAGAACCAGTATGGACACTAATTTATTATCTGAGGTCCAGCAGAACCAGTATAGACACTAACCCATCATCTGAGGTCCAGCAGAACCAGTATGCAACTAGCCCATTATCTGAGGTCCAGCAGAACCAGTATGGACACTAACCCATTATCTGAGGTCCAGCAGAACCAGTATGGACACTAACCCATTATCTGAGGTCCAGTAGAACCATTATGGACACTAATCCATTATCTGAGGTCCAGTAGAACCAGTATGGACACTAATCCATCATCTGAGGTCCAGCAGAACCAGTATGGACACAAACCCATTATCTGAGGTCCAGCAGAACCAGTATGGACACTAACCCATCATCTGAGGTCCAGCAGAACCAGTATTGACAGTAACCCATTATCTGAGGTCCAACAGAACCATTATGGACACTAATCCATCATCTGAGGTCCAGCAGAACCAGTATGGACACAAACCCATTATCTGAGGTCCAGCAGAACCAGTATGGACACTAACCATTATCTGAGGTCCAGCAGAACCAGTATGGACACTAATCCATCATCTGAGGTCCAGCAGAACCAGTATGGACACAAACCCATTATCTGAGGTCCAGCAGAACCAGTATGGACACTAACCCATCATCTGAGGTCCAGCAGAACCAGTATTGACAGTAACCCATTATCTGAGGTCCAGCAGAACCAGTATGGACACTAACCCATCATCTGAGGTCCAACAGAACCAGTATAGACACTAACCCATCATCTGAGGTCCAGCAGAACCAGTATGGACACTAACCATTATCTGAGGTCCAGCAGAACCAGTATGGACACTAATCCATCATCTGAGGTCCAGCAGAACCAGTATGGACACAAACCCATTATCTGAGGTCCAGCAGAACCAGTATGGACACTAACCCATCATCTGAGGTCCAGCAGAACCAGTATTGACAGTAACCCATTATCTGAGGTCCAACAGAACCAGTATGGACACTAACCCATCATCTGAGGTCCAGCAGAACCAGTATTGACAGTAACCCATTATCTGAGGTCCAGCAGAACCAGTATGGACACTAACCCATCATCTGAGGTCCAGCAGAACCAGTATTGACAGTAACCCATTATCTGAGGTCCAGCAGAACCAGTATGGACACTAACCATTATCTGAGGTCCAGCAGAACCAGTATGGACACTAATCCATCATCTGAGGTCCAGCAGAACCAGTATGGACACAAACCCATTATCTGAGGTCCAGCAGAACCAGTATGGACACTAACCCATCATCTGAGGTCCAGCAGAACCAGTATTGACAGTAACCCATTATCTGAGGTCCAGCAGAACCAGTATGGACACTAACCCATCATCTGAGGTCCAACAGAACCAGTATAGACAGTAACCCATTATCTGAGGTCCAGCAGAACCAGTATGGACACTAACCCATCATCTGAGGTCCAACAGAACCAGTATAGACACTAACCCATTATCTGAGGTCCAGCAGAACCAGTATTGACAGTAACCCATTATCTGAGGTCCAACAGAACCATTATGGACACTAATCCATTATCTGAGGTCCAGCAGAACCAGTATGGACACTAACCCATCATCTGAGGTCCAACAGAACCAGTATAGACACTAACCCATTATCTGAGGTCCAGCAGAACCAGTATGGACACTAATCCATCATCTGAGGTCCAACAGAACCAGTATAGACACTAACCCATCATCTGAAGTCCAACAGAACCAGTATAGACACTAACCCATTATCTGAGGTCCAGCAGAACCAGTATGGACACTAATTTATTATCTGAGGTCCAGCAGAACCAGTATAGACACTAACCCATTATCTGAGGTCTAGCAGAACCAGTATGGACACTAACCCATTATTTGAGGTCCAGTAGAACCAGTATGGACACTAACCCATCATCTGAGGTCCAGCAGAACCAGTATGGACACTAACCCATCATCTGAGGTCCAGCAGAACCAGTATTGACAGTAACCCATTATCTGAGGTCCAGCAGAACCAGTATGGACACTAACCATTATCTGAGGTCCAGCAGAACCAGTATGGACACTAATCCATCATCTGAGGTCCAGCAGAACCAGTATGGACACAAACCCATTATCTGAGGTCCAGCAGAACCAGTATGGACACTAACCCATCATCTGAGGTCCAGCAGAACCAGTATTGACAGTAACCCATTATCTGAGGTCCAGCAGAACCAGTATGGACACTAACCCATCATCTGAGGTCCAACAGAACCAGTATAGACACTAACCCATTATCTGAGGTCCAGCAGAACCAGTATGGACACTAACCCATCATCTGAGGTCCAACAGAACCAGTATAGACACTAACCCATTATCTGAGGTCCAGCAGAACCAGTATTGACAGTAACCCATTATCTGAGGTCCAACAGAACCATTATGGACACTAATCCATTATCTGAGGTCCAGCAGAACCAGTATGGACACTAACCCATCATCTGAGGTCCAACAGAACCAGTATAGACACTAACCCATCATCTGAAGTCCAACAGAACCAGTATAGACACTAACCCATTATCTGAGGTCCAGCAGAACCAGTATGGACACTAATTTATTATCTGAGGTCCAGCAGAACCAGTATAGACACTAACCCATTATCTGAGGTCCAGCAGAACCACTATGGACACTAACCCATCATCTGAGGTCCAACAGAACCAGTATAGACACTAACCCATTATCTGAGGTCCAGCAGAACCAGTATGGACACTAATCCATTATCTGAGGTCCAGCAGAACCAGTATGGACACTAACCCATCATCTGAGGTCCAACAGAACCAGTATAGACACTAACCCATTATCTGAGGTCCAGCAGAACCAGTATGGACACTAATCCATCATCTGAGGTCCAACAGAACCAGTATAGACACTAACCCATCATCTGAAGTCCAACAGAACCAGTATAGACACTAACCCATTATCTGAGGTCCAGCAGAACCAGTATGGACACTAATTTATTATCTGAGGTCCAGCAGAACCAGTATAGACACTAACCCATTATCTGAGGTCCAGCAGAACCAGTATGGACACTAACCCATTATTTGAGGTCCAGTAGAACCAGTATGGACACTAACCCATCATCTGAGGTCCAGCAGAACCAGTATAGACACTAACCCATTATCTGAGGTCCAGTAGAACCAGTATGGACACTAACCCATTATTTGAGGTGCAGTAGAACCAGTATGGACACTAACCCATCATCTGAGGTCCAGCAGAACCAGTATGGACACTAACCCATTATTTGAGGTCCAGCAGAACCAGTATGGACACTAATTCATCATCTGAGGTCCAGCAGAACCAGTATAGACACTAACCCATCATCTGAGGTCCAGCAGAACCAGTATGGACACTAACCCATCATCTGAGGTCCAGCAGAACCAGTATGGACACTAACCCATCATCTGAGGTCCAGCAGAACCAGTATGGACACTAATCCAGCCCACAGCTGCTGCCAGGTGGGTCTGGTTGATTTAGCTTTCAAACGTATTATAATCGCATTTAGGTTTGGATTTTATTGTAAGACTGGAGTTGTAGATCGCCGCTACTCCTCCACCTCGACCTGTGATTCGAGGAATATGATAATTAACGTAACTGGACGGCGTCGATTCATTTAAACTAACAAACTCTTCTTCTTGGAGCCACGTTTCTGTTAGGCAGAAAATGTCCCTCCGGGTCTCAGTAATTAGATCATTTACTATTAGAGACTTGGAGCTTAAAGATCGTATATTTAGTGATACGCATCTAATTTTCCGGTCTTTAGTTGGTACTACATGCGTATTGTTTTTATTTTTACGAGGTTATTTTGGTTAACGCCTCTATTATGGCGCGCTTGGTGAAGATTTGGAGGACGGGGAATCGATAGTCCTGGAGAAGCAGCAGAGAAGCGTGTAAGACTGCAGCTCTGCACCCCGGCCTGGACCCTGGATCGTCAGGGGGAGGATCTAATAATATCAGCCAGATTTCTAGAGATAAGACCTGCACCATCCCGGGTGGGATCAATGCCGTCTCTTCTAAGCAGACCAGGCTTTCCCCAAAACCTCTTCCAATTGTCAATAAAGGCCACGTCGTTTTCTGAACCACCAAGACAACCAATGAGAGTTCAGTGTTTGGTTCTGAGGGCAGTGGAATGGAGGTTAGGGTCAGAAGATTGGAGGTTGAGTGAGGGATTAGGATTGTGGACGTTGGTGACACGGAGGGGACCTATTTATAGAGGGTATAGAGGTGTCATGGTTATTTGGGTTTATCTGTTCCTGTTCTGTTTTGAAAGTCTATGTCATTGTGTTTTTACTTCTGTCTTGGCTTCCCTTGTTCCCGTCTGCCCTGATTGTTTGCTCCTGTGTCTTGTCAAGTCCTGTGTGTAGATCTTGTCTTTGCATTGCTCCCTGCTGGTCCATACTGTTTTCTTCCAAGTATGTTTTTTCCAATATACCTCCAGTAGGGGAGTGGTGGCCTAGTGGTTACAGTGGTGGGCTTGGGCGTGGAGGACCCAGGTTCAAGCCCAGGGCTGCCCACAATGGTAAATCACTGGGGGCCCCTGAGCAAGGCCCTTAACTCCCAATTGCTCCCCGGGGCGCTGTCCTGCTAGCAGCCCCACTGCTCACTAGTGGAACTAGTTGATGGGTTGAAAGCAGAGACTAATTTCGGTGTGCATCGTACATACAGCGTGTGCACGATGTCCACCCTGACAAAGGGAAGGAAATTCATGATGCATTGAATGACCTGACTGAAAAAAATAAAAAAAAAGAAAAAAAAAATTATGTTTCTTGTCATAGTAATTTCTAGTTTTGTCACTTTGTGCTCTTGTTTTGGTTTGGTTGAGCATAATCCAGGTCAGCAGCAGTCTCTGTTAAAATAAATCAAGTTTATTGGAACTCCTGCCACCTCTGTCTCCTGCATCTGGGGTCCTACAGACCCTAAGTTGTGACGAGTGGGTGGCAGGGGTGAAAGACTTGATGGAGATGAAGAGCTGAATGTTGTCAGCATAGCAGTGGTAGTGGAGACCGTGCTGATGTATCGTATGACCTCTGAGCATATAAAGAATAAATAGGAGGGGCCAAGCACCAAATCCTGGGGAAGGCCTTGAGGTATCAGGTGATAGGACTGCACTTGTTAATGCTGATGAACTGTTGTCGGCTTCTGGGGTATGATTTTATTACAGTACATAGTATTATATTTAGCAGAGGCATCACGGTGGCTTAGTGGTCAGCAATGTTGCCTCAAACATGCATATTGAGTTGATTGATTATTCTAAATCGCCTGTAGGTGTGAGTGTGAGCGTACATGGTTGTGTTTCTCTGTATGTGGCCCTGTGATGGACTGGCGACCTGTCCAGGGTGTAATGAGTCGGGAAAGGCCCTGACAGACCCTGTGACCCTGCAAAGGAGACAGGGTGTAGAAAAGGGATGGATGGATATTTAGCAGACACTTTTATCTAAAGTGACTTACTTCAGAGGAACACAAGCTACAGTAACATTGTAGATCACAACACAGGTGTAGAAACAATATTTATATAGGGGCGGCTAAGTGCCACTAAGCCAATATTCAAGTGCTGGGGAAGGTACAGGGGGAGCGCAGTAGGTGTTTTTGGAAGAGGATAGCTTTTCAACGCCTTCTTGAACGCAGAGGGACGATTCTGCAATAAGACTGAATGTGTTTCTACGTGGGAGAGCAGTCTCGACTGACTTCAAGCAAGGGGCGGTTGTAGTGTTGTTAGGGTGGATTCAATCCGGGAGAGGAATGCTGTGGTGATAGTGTCAAATGCAGCAGAGGTATAGAAACATGAGAATATTGAGACAGCAGTCAGTTTGAGTGTCTGGGATATTTATTCCATAAATCTGGTCAAAAATGTTTTCTTTTAAGCAAAATAAATCTGTGTTCATGGGATAAGAACATATTTCTTGGCTAGAATTTTTAAAAATAGCAAAATTGTTTAAAATATAGTCTCCGCTCTAATTCATCCAAAAGTGTTCTGTCAGGTTGAGGTCAGGACTCTGTGCAGGCCAGTCAAGTTCATCCACACCAGACTCTCATCCAGGTCTTTATGGACCTGCTTGGTGGACTGAGAGACTGAGAGCCAGACCTTCTCATCCAACATCAGTGTGACCTCACAAATGTGCTTCTGGAAGGATGGTCAAAGATTCCCATAAACACACTCCTAAACCTTGTGGACAGCCTTCCCAGAAGAGATGAAGCTGTTACAGCTGCAAAGAGACCGACGTCATATTAAACCCTCTGGATCAGGAATGGGAGGTCACTTAGGTTCAAAAGCGAGTCAAGGCAGGTGAGCAAATACTTCACGGAACCGGCAATCAAAGTATATGCCCCATATAATAAATACATTTCTTACTTTATATAAATTCACCTGAAAAAAATAAATGTGTTGAATGTGGAATTTATCTATGTAGATTTTAAAAATGGTTTCAACACTCCGTCCTTTTTTTAAATTCTGTTGCAAAGTTAGTTATTTAAGCATAAAAGTCAGGTTGACTTGCTTTAGTAGCCAGAAATGCAGTTTTTGTTACTTCCAGACTGACTTTAACCTGGAAGTAAGACTGTTTAACCATAGAAAGCTCTAGAAACCTGGGCATTTTTATAGCTGTCTCATGTGCTCCACAGTCCACATAAACTGTTGTGCCTTTCTGTGCATGCTCAAATTATAACTTGATTGTGGTCAGGACAAATTTGGAGTACATGACCGACAGCAGTTGCCTTCAGTTTCCAATGGTTAAATATATGTCATAGAGGCTGGCAGACCCTCACACGTTTGAGGAAGTACAGTTAATACTCTTATGTGCAGACAGGCAGTTCAGGAGTCCCATTTCTGTTTCTAAAGTGGGCTTAAATGAGATTTACTGTCCAAACAGATGTTTCTTCTGTCCTTTAATCAAGTCTTTAAGAACTGTCCTGTGCTGCTCCTCTCGTAGGAGGCTCACGGGGGCAGTATCATCTACTTAATAAAATACCTGTTAGAGAACATGCTAGAGCCAGAGTTGGTGATGAAGATAAATAATAATGCAGATACAGTATAAGATGAGATAATAGAGATTGCTGTGATGGACTGGCAACCTGTCTAGGTGGACCCTGCCTCCTGCCTGTAATGAGTCGGGATAGGCTCCGGCAGACCCCCGTGACCCTGCAAAGGATGAAGCGGGTTTAGAGGATGGATGGATGGATGGATGGATGGATGGATGGATGGATGGATGGATGGATGGATGGATGGATGGATGGATGGATGGATGGATGGATGGATGGATGGATGGATGGATGGATGGATGGATGGATGGATGATATTGAGGTGACCCTGTGGTCAGTTTAAATGTCAATGATATTTCTAATCTGACTTGCTGTATCAACAAAAATCAACTTTTCATAAAATCAAAGATGATAGGAGGGATGTATTATGTTTCAAGTTTATACGGAAATATTCAGTAACATTAAATTAAAAAGATGTGAAGGTGAGTGTATAATTCATGCACCAAAAGTTAGTCCAGCATCTTTGAATGATTGATGTGCAAATGGTCTAAAGCATGCAGCTTCAGTGATATTACACACTTCTTCAGCAGACATTCAGAACATCTAATGACCAGCAATATAAGTGAAATTAAGCTAAAGTTGTTGGGAAGCTTACAGAATATACTTGTAAGACCTTCTGGGCGTATCTCCAAACATCAGATGAGCTGTTGTCAGGTGGGGGTGTATGCGTTGGATGTAATAGTAAATGGCACAAGCGAATTTGGGGCCACTGGCGCCAGACCTCACCAGATGTCATTATGGAATATATGCTGCCCTGAAGTAGGTGTAACAGAAATATATATATATATATATATATATATATATATATATATATATATATATATATATATATATATATATATATATATATATATATATATATATATATATATATATATATATATATCTTGTCAAAGGTATTTGTCAGAATGTTGACAGGTTTAGTAAGTTTATTCCTTGCAAAGCACTTCCTCTGACACTTGTTTAAGTAATGAAGCACTGGAGTCACAGTGCGCATGTCCAACAGGGTCTTGTAGGTCGCTGTGGGATACAATTATGACGGATCCATACTGACACCATTCAATTAAAATATTGGGATGACTTACATCAGTACAGAATAGGTAGAAATGATCATATTTATGGTATGCAAATGTGCACAAACATAAAAGTTGTATATATAGAGCTATTCATACAATATAAATTACATTTGTAACATTTGAAAATAAAAAATGAATTCTGAAGGCATGGCAGCTTTTATTCCGGTGAGGCTGTGCACCATGATTATTTACATGTAGTGGAAACCCTGCATTTAATACTGATCAAATTTGGGTTGTAGGCAGTGTCACAGAAAAATGAGAGGCCACGTTTAACAGTAGTCTGCTGTGCCCCACTGGACTTTGGTGCCAGAACTGCACTGGTAGATGATAATAAAAGGGGCTTGCTCAAAAGGACTGCACTAACTTGTGTCTGGTTCTCACTCCTCCTCCAAATTTGGGATGACATACAGATTCTAGTAGATTATTATGTTTTAGTATGCTGCTGTCAATTCAGATGTGCAGCTTATTAAGTCACAGTTGCTATCTTGTTAGCCCCCATGGCATCCGAATGTCCTCCATGTCCAACCGTCAAATCCTGCATCCCATACCGACCTAAAAGACGCTGTTGTTTTTAGCACTTAAGGCTCAGGATGCCTTTTTCCTGGAGATATTATCTGTGTGCGTCTCTACCGGCAGCCAGAGAAAGGAAAGAGTGATGGCAGCAAAGAGGGGGGAAACTCCTCTTTTTGACATCATATCAACTCAGCGCTCCTTATCGTTTCCAGTTGCTGCTGAGCTAGACAATTACCAGTGTGGCTTTATTCTCACAGCCCTGACACTTAATTAGTCTCCCCACTTACTCGTTCTGTTAGCACTGCACATCAGAGACCCACAGAAGCACACACCATTTTTTCTGAAAAAAAATAATAAAATCAGATGAGCTGACCCATATCAATAGATCTAAGCTTGTGGTGAAAACATATTCTTGATCTCATGCCTTAAATATTTCTGCTTGTGTGTGTTTCTACTTGTTTCTATGTGCTCAAATGTAATGTACTTAGTCTTTGTTTTATATTTGTTTGTTTTGTATGATTTCAAACATATGCTTTTTTTCAAACATGATTCCAAATGACTGTGTAGGATTATAAGATGTGTCTTCGTATGCACTGATTCCTGAAGTTTTACCACAGTACGCTCTGTAGTTCAGAATGGAAATCTCATTTAAAGACAGGAGCATGTAGAGTCGCCAGAGACATTTCTGGTTATAGAGGCTGCATCAAAACCTGGCCAACCTCATACCAGCAGTGCAGGCTGGTGCCGCTGGGGTTGTCAAGGTGTGAGAATGTTTCCTATACTAATACCATATCACTCCAGGTTTAAAAACCTTACCACTCCAGGTTTAAATATCAACACTTTGTTGGAAAACACTGTAGAAAATGTTATAATGCTTCAATGAGATTAATTATGATAAGATCGCAATTATACACAAAAAGAAAAAAGTGTACTGCTTGCAAGGTCGTACAAGAAAAAACATTTTATTTATGTTCATGGCACTGAAAGTCCCAATGATCCAGCCAATAACATTCCGTTATGCAAGGTTGGTTTGCGTTGGCACCAGTCTTAGCAGAGGGGCCCAGGCTTCCCTCTCCCCAGCCACCTCCTCCAAGTCCTCCGAAGGACTTCCAAGGCGTTCTCAGGCCAGCTGAGAGATATAATCTCTTCAGATTGTCCTGGGTCTTCCGCGGGTCCTCCTCCCAGTTGGACATGCCTAAAACACCTCCTGAAGGAGCTGTCCAGGAAGCATCCTCACCAGATGCCCGAACCACCTCAACTGGCTCCTGTTGATGTGGAGAATCAACGACTCTATTTTGAGTCCCTCCCAGATGACTGAGGGAGAGCCCAGCCACCCTATGGAGGGAACTCTTTTCAGCCACTTGTATCTGCTATTATTCTTTCAGTCATTGCCGACGGTTCATAACCATAGGTGAGGGCAGGAACGTAGATCAACCAGTAAACAGAAAGCCCTGCCTTACAACTCAACTCTCTCTTCACCACAACAAACCGATACAGAGTCTGCATTACTGCAGATGCTGCACGGATCCACCTGTCAATATTCTGCTCTATTATCCACTCACTCGTGAACAAGACCCTGAAAAACTTAAACTCCTGAGGCAGCACCTCGTCAGCTTACACAGAGGGGGTATTCCATCCTTTTAACGACTGAGAACCACGGTCTCAGACTTAGAGGTGCTGATTCTCATCACAGCTGTTTCACACTCAGTTATGAACTGCTCCAATGAGAGTTAAAGACCATGGCTTGATGAAGCCAAAAGGACCATATCATTTGCAAAGGCAGAGATTGACTCTTTTGTCCACCAAACCAGACTCGCTCCATCCCCTGACTGCGCCAAGAAATGTTGTCCGTAAAGGTTGTAAACAGTATCAGTGACAAAGGGCAACCCTCACAAAGTCCAACCTTCACATGGGGCAAATCCGACTTATTACTACAAAATACAAGTGAACTGGTTGGGCAAACTTCTACACCCCCTCCAAGACCCTACAGAGAGTATAGAGCTGGTCCAGTGTTCAACAACCAGGGCTGAACCCACACTGTTCCTCCTGAATCTGAGGTTCAAGTCCAAATTTGCTTCTATTAAATGGTCTTTCTCGGTTCTCCATCAGGGTGATGAACAGGGAGACAAAAACCACCTGTGGGTTTTCAGCAAGTCAATATCAATATACCTTGCAAAAGAAAGATTTGATTGCCATCTTCTTTTTAATTCATAAAGAAAATGCAAAGTCCAAGTCTTTCATTGTTGATGCAATTGACTTTTGGTTATAATGAATGAGGTCCAATGGATGGCAACTAAACATATCTGCAAAGTAACTCAAACTTGTTCACAGCACATCTAGATTTCTAGGATGGTTTAACTGGTGATTTCTAGGATGGTTTAACTGGTGATTTCTAGGATGGTTTAACTGGTGATTTCTAGGATGGTTTAGCTGGTGATTTCCAGGATGGTTTAACTGGTGATTTCCAGGATGGTTTAACTGGTGATTTCTAGGATGGTTTAACTGGTGATTTCTAGGATGGTTTAACTGGTGATTTCTAGGATGGTTTAACTGGTGATTTCTAGGATGGTTTACCTGGTGATTTCTAGGATGGTTTAACTGTTGATTTCTAGGATGGTTTAACTGGTGATTTCTAGGATGGTTTAACTGGTGATTTCTAGGATGGTTTAGCTGGTGATTTCCAGGATGGTTTAGCTGGTGATTTCTAGGATGGTTTAGCTGGTGATTTCTAGGATGGTTTAACTGGTGATTTCTAGGATGGTTTAACTGGTGATTTCTAGGATGGTTTAACTGGTGATTTCTAGGATGGTTTAACTGGTGATTTCTAGGATGGTTTACCTGGTGATTTCTAGGATGGTTTAACTGTTGATTTCTAGGATGGTTTAACTGGTGATTTCTAGGATGGTTTAACTGGTGATTTCTAGGATGGTTTAACTGGTGATTTCTAGGATGGTTTAACTGGTGATTTCTAGGATGGTTTACCTGGTGATTTCTAGGATGGTTTACCTGGTGATTTCTAGGATGGTTTAACTGTTGATTTCTAGGATGGTTTAACTGGTGATTTCTAGGATGGTTTAACTGGTGATTTCTAGGATGGTTTAGCTGGTGATTTCCAGGATGGTTTAGCTGGTGATTTCTAGGATGGTTTAGCTGGTGATTTCCAGGATGGTTTAGCTGGTGATTTCTAGGATGGTTTAACTGGTGATTTCTAGGATGGTTTAACTGGTGATTTCTAGGATGGTTTAACTGGTGATTTCTAGGATGGTTTAACTGGTGATTTCTAGGATGGTTTACCTGGTGATTTCTAGGATGGTTTAACTGGTGATTTCTAGGATGGTTTAACTGGTGATTTCTAGGATGGTTTAACTGGTGATTTCTAGGATGGTTTAACTGGTGATTTCTAGGATGGTTTAACTGGTGATTTCTAGGATGGTTTAACTGGTGATTTCTAGGATGGTTTACCTGGTGATTTCTAGGATGGTTTACCTGGTGATTTCTAGGATGGTTTAACTGTTGATTTCTAGGATGGTTTAACTGGTGATTTCTAGGATGGTTTAACTGGTGATTTCTAGGATGGTTTAGCTGGTGATTTCCAGGATGGTTTAGCTGGTGATTTCTAGGATGGTTTAGCTGGTGATTTCCAGGATGGTTTAGCTGGTGATTTCTAGGATGGTTTAACTGGTGATTTCTAGGATGGTTTAACTGGTGATTTCTAGGATGGTTTAACTGGTGATTTCTAGGATGGTTTAACTGGTGATTTCTAGGATGGTTTACCTGGTGATTTCTAGGATGGTTTAACTGTTGATTTCTAGGATGGTTTAACTGGTGATTTCTAGGATGGTTTAGCTGGTGATTTCTAGGATGGTTTACCTGGTGAGTGAGGTCAGATCTTCCATTCTGTCGTCCTTCCAAAGAAGATAGATGCTCTTTGAAATGACCCAATAATCACAGTCAGAGGCAGTTCGCTTTAAGAAAATGAAAACATCTTTAAATACTGGACAGTATGGCTGATTGAAAAATATTTTCCCCTGCCTGTCTGTGCAGAGAGTTTTGTACAAATAACAAAATAAATTCTGCCTCAAGTATGGATCTGATACAGAAAGTCATAGACCAGCTCTTCAGGAACAATCAGGATTAAGATCTTAATCTTTGTGACAGCTCATCAGTGTTTCCAGCTCTCACATTCTCGGCTCAGCGGCCTGGCTGCTTTTACACGGGTGTGTGTAAATAGCTGTTGCTGTGATTTGTCTGAGTGTTGACAGACTCAAACTAGTAAAGACAACTTTGATATGTTTCCGAGGATTGAGGGAATGCATCTACCTTTTCTCAGCTCCGATTTACCAACATAATCACACAAAGACGGGGAACTGTGGAGGATTTAAGCAGGTCATCTTGAGGCTACACAGAGACCCATCCCCCACCCCTCAGTTAAACTTACACTCACCTGTAACTGTCAGCTTAGTTGCTTCTCAATAAATCATTTCATTTTCTGTCCTGTTTTTTTCTCTTTTTTATAAGACATATTTATAGGAGGATGTTCTTTTTTTCTAGTGAGAGTCATATTTCAGCATGATCAGCACTGATGGCACAGGTAACTCCACTCAGACAGCGTTTTTAATTTTTTGTTTCAGTCAGCTCAATTCCTGCAAAAGCAACCACTCGTTTTTTTTCTTTACATCCCGAGGAGATAATAATCCTCCCATCCTTCTCTTTGACGTGTGTTCATACCTGCTTTTTGATGAATTTTATTTAATGGAATGCCATGCAGAACCGAGTTTGAGCCCTTATATTGCACAAGAACTTACTTTTCAGTGATATTGTCAGACTCAGTTTCTTTATATTAATTATAAAAGAAATATAAATAAGTGGGTAGGGTTAGATATGAATTATTAGTGTAGGTAGGTACATCAGTGAATCAATCTTGCAACCCCATACAAAACAAGTGACAACAAATGCATATGTGAACAAAATGACCTATGACACTTCTTTTTTTTTGTCTATTTCTTTTAGTTTAATGTTTGTGCAAGATCAGTAAAATATATTTTAACACAGAGGAAGCAGATGTGGCAGTAGAATAAACGGCAAAACACTTACGATTGTTTATTAGTGGTCCAACAGCTAAGGCATGATGAGTGCTGGAGGAAAAATGTAATTTAAGTTGCTCTCTGGTCAAATCGCAACAATGACTTCAAAACAGCTATTTCTGTGGCTCAAGTGGTGATAATTCCTCTTCACAGAACATACCACATAGATCATTCCTCTTCTAGAATACCTCCAGTTCAGGGAGAAGGAAGAGGAAGTGGAGGAGGAACCATCATGGACAGAGAAGCCTTACATGGCATGTACCATCTACAGATTGAAGAAGTGACTCACATAAACATCTTCCTAGTGGCTGGAAAAGTCTGGTCTGAAGGACATCACAGAGGCATTAATCATAGCAGCACAACAACAGACCTCGAGCACAAGAGTGATAGAGGCCAGGGTCCATCACACCAGACAAGACCTCAGCTGCAGACTGTCCAAAGATGCCCCAGAGACAATCCAGCACACAACAGGATGCAAGATGCTGGCAGGTAAAGCAAACATGGAACAACCCAACCAGGTAGTGGTTCTAGTTTACAGAAACATCTGCACTGAATATGGGTCGGAAGTCCCAAAGTCAAGGTGGGAGGTACCTCCACGGGTGGTGGAGAATGAAAGAGCAAAGATCCTGAAGGTCTTCCAGATCCAGACTGATAAACTGGTGATGAAGGAATACAAGGGGTAGAAATACCAAAGACTATGGAAAATATGTGAAAGGTGAAGACAACAATAGTTCCTGTAACTGGGGCAACTTGGAGCTGTGACCTCTAAGCTGGGAGAGTGGCTCCAGCAGATCCCAGGAACATCGTCAGAGATCCCATTCCAGAAGAGTGCATGCCCTAGGAACAACAAAAATACTTCACAGAACCCTCAAGCTCCCAGGCCTCTGGTAGAGGAACCGAGCTTAAAGAGGACATCCTCCCTCTGGGCTGCACTCAGTAATTCTCAGTGAAGATTGCAAACATGAGTTGAGAAAGTTATCAAAAAGACATTTTTAGTTCACAGCTATACATTTAAAAATGGCTTTATTCCATCATGAAATTCAAGAAAAAATAACAGTGACCAGAACATCACACATTTAGATTTATTCATAATGCTTCAAAAACTAACTAATGAACACTGTAACCTTAAAGGTGAACTGAATTAATAGTTGGATTTCTCCAAGAACAGTTCAAAACAAACGTGGCTGAGGGCAACTATGTACAAATCAAACTTATGTCAAGTTCCTCCGTTCATTTATAAATGAACTTTACTCTTATCTCCATCTGCATGACAAACCTCTCAGCGACGCTTTCATTTAATTTCTTCTCCATGGAGTGAATAGAGTGAGCATCACCGAGTTTCTCAGGAAGGTCTTGGTCCTCTTCAGCGTGGAGAAAGGCCTCTCAGATTCAGCCATCGTCATGGGTGTGCTCATAAGGATTTTGAGAAGAGTGACTGTCTCTGAAAAAGTGCTCTGAAGGTTGTTCTCCATGAACCAGTCCAGCTGCAGTTGCATGTCCTCACAGAGAGGGGATGATTGATGTTTTATGAACTATAAAGATTTCTGAAACAATAAGGACCAGTTCCAGAGCATCTGGATCAGGAACCTGGTGGCCAGTCCGGGACAACACAGCTCACAGAGCGTTGTCTATTCAGGTGATAGAAGCTGAAATAGTCCTTCTATCTGAAACTGCAGTTGGCTTTTAGAGATAAAATCACTGCTTCAAACATTTCAAACAGCCAACATTTTCATTGGATTTGTTATTGATAGGTTAGGGTTAGCGTCATTTATAGTTAGTTTTTTGTTTTTTTGCTTCAAGTGTTAAAAAGCACTTGAGGCTGAAGAAAAGCCGTTTAAACATAATACTAAGACATTTGGCCTTATAATGTATAAAAGTGTTAGGAAACTGTTGTCACCTTGAAAAGTTCAGACCAACTTTGATGGAAGTCTTGAGGATGATTCATGACTTGTCCTTTCCTTGTGTACCACAGCAAACACGAGGCCTTGATGTTTTCTTTTGACAGCAGCGTTAATGGAAAACATGCTGATAACCCAAATAAGCGTCCTTCAAAGAACATTAAGGATGGGTCATGGTTCTTTCATACCTCAGTTACTAGTACTGAATACAGTTCAATTCAATAATACGTCTTAATCCTCAAAGTCAAATTACCTACCAAATACACCAAAGGTTCATACAAATGCCAAAGATTTAATAGTGGTCGGTGGAACCACATTTACTTATCTGTTGAAATAAATATCCTCATAATGTTCCTGCAGTCTGTCATCTCATTAAAATCCCAGTCTGAATGATGCGTCATTAAATTTAGTTTATTTCTCACTGACATTATACACAAGGATGTACAGGTCATTAAAATATCAGCATCCTACAGCTGTACACAGCTGGCCATGACCTGACTGAGACGAGAGCTGCTCAGCCTCTGCTGCAGGAAAAACGAATCATTGAGCTGATAAACTGTGGCTTAGTGTGGCTTAGTAAATATCTATAAAAGCAACCAGAGATGCTTCTGATAAGTGTGTGCTTCTCAGGTGGAGACATCCAGCTGACAGCAGCTGTGGCAGACGTGGACTCTTGTCCTCAACGCAAACAGACTCACATGCAGCTGTGGTTTGTGTCACCCACAACAGAATGTGATTAAAGCCAGGATAAAACAAAAGAAAATCGTCATTCCTCAGTGGTGGAACAAGTCACCTGTGGCTGCAAGAGCAGAGTCGTCCCTCTGCCTTCAAGAAGGTTGTCATGAACTGCACTCTTCCTTTAACTTTACAAACAGTCCCCTCAGATGTCGTCTTTGTTGCACTTCTTGGAACACTGACCTGCTTTGTGATCTACTGTGTTACTGTGGGTGGACGGCATTTCTATTGTTGTTAGTTGCTGTGGATAACGTTGTCTGCTGCCTGAAGGGAAATTCATTAATTGTAAATGTAATGTAATGAATGAAAGAAAAATCTGGTCTAATCTGGTTTATGTTTTTTACGTTTGCACTTTATAAAAAAAACCCAGATAACTGGAAATCCCAAATCATCTTCAAGATTCTCACCTTGTTGAGGGGTTGGAGGGTTGGAGGAAAACAACTTGACATTTTTGCAGTTGTGACAGATGATGATGCTGCAGTTTCATCAGGCTCCAGGCGATACAGTTTTTCCCTGTAGATTCTGTCTGGGAGCTGATGGGGAATGAAGAAGGATGCTGATTCCAGCTTAAAGTCCCGTCCTTGAATATATCACTCCCACCAAAACAGAAATAAAAGAGAAAAGTAAAGAAAGTGATGGTGATGGTTCATCAAAACACCAAACATATCTTAATCAGTCTCAGATTCAGTCCATCCATCTCACTTTGTTCTGGAGCACTTTTTTGGTTTTCCTGAGCTTCTTGTGCACCTTAAAGCGGAGCATCAATCCTGTAGTCAAATCATGTTGTTCAAAGCTTTCTGCTGAGAACAACACTTCTGGAATCAGCTGGATGACGTCATGTTCTCTGAGCAATGTATGATTTCTTATCTCTGTCGGCAGGCGCTGGTGGAAGCTCCCTGGTCCCAGAGGAACATCAATCTGGGTTTGGAGCACAGCTCAGGGGAACTACTGAAGGGTCAAACTAAGGGCAACCCATGCAAAAACGACACAGACCAGATAATGAGACAATAGAGTTCCCTGAAAATGGCCGTCTTACCATCAACGCTATTTTATGTCTGAGGTTTGTGACAGCAATGTGTGGAACATCTACACCCTCTAGTGAGGAAACACTGCAGGTTCAGACCCACTCGAAGAAGCTCCACCAGAGCACCTGTGGTGTTTGACACAACTATGGCAACTGCAACAGAGCAGAGGCTGTTTACGCGAGTTACACCGTGTATGCAACTGTAGTGTTTGTAAATTAAAACGTCATAATTAAAAAGAAACGGCAGTGTACGACGCAGTATCGGAAATAAAAATTCAAGAACTTACTTCTATAGTTACAGTTATCTTATAAAACTGGCATGTATGTAAATCAGCGTTCTGGAAGCGTAAATCACGTACTGGAAGTATTTCTCCTTTACCGTCTTCAATCTGCAGGACCTGGCAACATGCACCCGGGACTCTGCTGTTTTATCTGCACGTGATGCAGAACTATTATTTCATCCTTTCTGTAATCCTCTGACGAAGGCAGTTCAAAGTATTTGTGGCAGGTCTTTTTTTGATAAAATGTGAATGAACGTTTTGAATCAAAAAGAACATAGAGGTTTTTGATGTTTTCATATTTTCTCTGTACAGCGTTATCAACGGGGAGCATGTGCAGTAGTGGGACCCGAGTTCAGGAGTATATAAACAAAGTCCTTTATTTAAACAAAAAGCAAGACAACAAGCAACTCAATATTCACCAGGACAGGACAGGACAGGACAGGACAGGACAGGACAGGACAGGACAGGACAGGACAGGACGGACAGGACAGGACAGGACAGGACAGGACAGGACAGGACAGACAGGACAGGACAGGACAGGACAGGACAGGACAGGACTGGACAGGAAGGACGGACAGGACAGGACAGGACAGGACAGGACAGGACAGGACAGGACTGGACAGGAAGGACAGACAGGACAGGACAGGACAGGACAGGACAGGACAGGACTGGACAGGAAGGACGGACAGGACAGGACAGGACAGGACAGGACAGGACAGGACAGGACAGGACAGGACAGGACAGGACAGGACAGGGGGAGTCGAGCAACGAATGATTCAAAAGTGGGGGAAATCCTCTAAAGCAAAACAGATTAAACTAAACAAACTTGGAAAGTTTTATGGTGTTTATTTTTTCAATACTTTTGTCCGTTTACAACTGCATCATCATTAGTTACTAGTCTTCTTTTTCTTAGCAGATTATTCATCATCATTTTGAATTAGAATGTTTGACTTATTGTTACAGGCTTTGTTTTTTCCAAGCACACAACAATGAATAAATGAAAAATAATCATTTTTATTTCAGAATCTGATACTAATGATACATGGTTATAATTTCAAATTTTAATTATTGATAGAAATAATTATTTAGCACTGATACTGAAACATAATTACAAAATAGCCATGTTGTTGTTTTCCTGAGAAAAATCTTCCTCAAAAACATAAATGAGCGTAAACTAATCTTTACACCAACCAATCCAGACAAATTTGCCAGACTTGCTGTCCCTTTGTGAAGCCACATGATGGCAGCAGCAGAGCTGGTGTTTCTCAGTCTAGACTGGGCCTGGCTGGTCACGGATCAGATAACTGGCCCGTGTCTCTTGTTTCATGTGTTTCTGCGCTCTGCAGGGAAGACACTGAAATGTTACGATTCTTTCAACCTTCCACATCCAGGGAAATGACAGATTTTGGCAGCTGAGACGTGCTTTCTGCTGACACGCAGACAGCCTGTGGGTGGTGTTCATATCATTTAACCTATTTGAAATCACACACTTGAGCTGTGTGAGCATGAGGAACAATCACTACTTGCAGCCTGAACCAAATTACACTGTAAAACAATACGCACGCTTTTGTTCAGGGTGTGTTTATAGCAAATGCTTTGAACTTATCAGGAGTCTAGGAAATACCTGGGACGCTGGCCAAGTTTCCACATTACAACTGAGCATGAGTGAACTGGTACACGAGGGACTGGGTGTCCTCAAACAAAAAAGACAAAGCTATCACTGTGCTTTACAAATATAAGCAATAAAATATCAAGTAAGTGTGATAAGATCTTGTTTTCACCTAAGTTGCAGTAAGTTGACAGCAAATCAAATGTTTAAACTGAAGAGATGTACCAACTTAACAGATAAATAATAGTTTTGAATTTAATGGCAGCAAAACGTTCCATAAATGTTTGTGACGTTAACCGCTTTTTAATTCAATTCAATTCAACTTTATATATATATACATATATATACATATATATATATATATATATATATATATATATATATATATATATATATATATATATATATATATATATATATAGTGTCTATTACAACACAAGGTGTCTCTAGGATCTTTCGTTGTGTAAATATAATCACTCAGAAACTGCTCTGAGCTGGTGAACACACACAAAGTTTGTAACAAGTAATTAGTCAATAAATGTAAATAAATAAATGTAAAATTTTGCTAAAACAACAAAAGAAAAGTTGGCTCAAGGCTTTTCCATATTACTGCGTTTGCACCGTCATTAAACAACAAAAGGATGCCAGTAGTCACAGCTGCAGCTGCAGGACCAGACTAGAGCAGCTGGTCTTCAACACAGCTTCATCCTGGATCTGCTGCTGTAGACCTGCTGCAGGGGGACCCCAACATGATCCACTGACCTGCAGTCCCACCTCTGACCACCTCAGTGTTACCTCCACCTGTCTGTGTAGATGTCTCTGTTGGAGACCTGCTGACATCCTGACCTGCAGTCCCACCTGTGACCACCTCAGTGTTACCTCCACCTGTCTGTGTAGATGTCTGTTGGAGACCTGCTGACATCCTGACCTGCAGTCCCACCTCTGACCACCTCAGTGTCTGCTGTCTACACCTGTTTATATAGTCGTCTCTGTCGGCCACCAACTAACCAGGTACCAGTCATATAAACATGGAAGTTTTAGTTCTGCTGCTGACGGATAATTACACTGACGGAGCTGGTCTTTGGTACCTTTGACGTTGTGTCTGTCTCCTCTCTCATCAAGGACTGGATGTCCAGAAATGTTTTATTTCTAAATTCTGATGAAACAGAGGTTGTTGTTTGTGATCCCAAACAGCTGAGGAAGGGATTAGATGGTGTTGATGGCCTCCAGTAAAACTGTGTAAAACCTTGTAATATTTTTTAACAGTATTTGCTTTAAAGGTCTTAGTTCTGCTGCTGACAGATAATTATACTGATGTATCTTGTCTTCTGTACCTTTGACGGTGTGTCTGTGTCTCATCTCTCTACATCCTGTTCTACCCTGCTGGTCTTCAGCAGGAGGGTCCCCCCTTATGATCCAGTTCCTGATCCAGGTTTCTTCTGTCTTAAAGAGGAGTTTTTACCTGCCGTTGTTTATGTAATAATTGATCGGGGGTCGTGTTCTGGTCTCTGGAGAGATCCTGGAGACAACTTGTGTTGTAATAGACGCTGTATGAATAAAACTGACTTGAACTGAAGTGAACTTGGGGTGACAGAGCCTTCTCCACTGTGTCCTCCTCTCCCTGGAACTCCTAACCCTAACCTCCCTAAACACATCTTTTCTGACTTGTGCAAATTCAGTTACTTTAAACCCACATTTCTAGAATTACTTACCTGTCATTCTCTTTGTTTTATAATCATATTGCTTACTGTTTTATTGTTCTATCTTTGTAAAGTGTCTTTGAGTATTCAGAAAAGCATTTTATGAATAAAATGTATTATTGTATGTATAAATAAAATTGAATTAATTAATATCATTCATGGTAAGATTCACAATAAATCACCTGCACCTTTTGTAAGCAGCACTTACAGATGTTCTCGCCTATCTGAACCCGTGAACACACTTAAAGTTTGAGGCATGTCATTTGTCAACCAACATTAGAAGAAAAAACAAGCACATACACTGTTTCCACAGTCCTGCGTGTGGACAGGTTTAGTCCAGTCCAGGGGGCCTGCAGTGTTTTGAGTTTCACTTCGTGTCCTGTTTTATCTTGAAAGTCTGTGTCCATGTGTGTTTACTTTTTGACTTCCGGTGATCCAATGATCCTGATTGTCCCTGGGTCTCGTCAGCCCTCTGAGTATATAAGGTCTTGTCCCATCTTTCCTCCCTGCTAGTCCTTTTGTCTTTCACTCTTGTCTGTTTGCCCGTCTGCGTTCGTTGAAGTCCTTTTTGTATTTAGCTTTTGTATTTCTGCCTGAGCAGCACTTTTATTTACTATATAGGACTTTTGTTTGTACTTCTGCCGCCTCAGTCTCGTGGACAGTGGCTGCTGATAGACGTGCTCTTCTGTAGCTTTATAGCAGCAACTTGAATAAACTCTGGCTGAAGACAGCCTGTAGTCTGATCAGTATGTGGTGCAGAGACAGCGATGCATCAGCCTTGATGTTTTTTAATTTATACAGTGCCGTTCTTTAATCTTAGCAGTATGCTCTAGTGGCTCAGGAACAAACACTAGCACAGAGGCAGCTTGCTTTATCGCTTTTCTTTTCTGTTTTTTTTCTTTAGTTTCTTTCTCAAGACGTTCAGCCTGTTGTGTGTTATCTTGTAAACACCCTCAGTGTTCTCCAGTTCAGTCCAGGTGAACACCCAGAACTGGAGGTTCCCACATTACTGTTATTTTTGTGATTTAGGTAAGCTTTACATTACAATTAATACAATATATAATTTAAAATAAAATAGGGGGCTTTCACCATGTGTTGCATCACAGTTTTTTGACAATATTCAATCCAGTTTTTTTGCCCCTCACTTGGGGTTATGTGTATTCAGAGTGAGTGTGAGGTAGTAGTAACCGTCGTCCAGCTGGAGCAGTCAGCTACGCACATGCACTCGGGGCGCATTGATGATAGTGTCAGAACCAACTTTCCTAACTTAGGATAAGTTTAATTGCTGAAACTTAAATTGGATATTGGGTTGCCTGAACTTGCAGTTTGATGCTTAAAGTATAGCCCATCATCATGAGTGAAAAAGCAAATGGAAAAGCAGGAAAGGGGAACTCGCTGCTTCCCTCCAGCCCCTTTCCTCCGAGCTTTAGTTGTTCTGCAGCCTCTGCTGTAACTTTACTCTAGCAGGACTCAGAGCACCTAAGGTCACATTTTAGAAACGTAAAGCTTGGCTGTCTGTGGTTGGTAGGTGGAGAGCTCCTGATTTATTTGCAGTCTATCCTATTTTTCTTTGGAAAGCAGCAGCAGCTTCCATGATGTTCTGCCATCAATCTTCTCCGCCTTCAATGATTTACATCTGGTAGGATCGTGAACAGAGATGTTTGCCAGTTCCAGTATAATGTATATCAATGTTTAAGGACGGAAGAAAGACTACAAGTACCTTTTTACACCTAGCTCTTCCACCTCAACACCTTTCTTGAAGATCCTCTTGAATATTGCTTCTTTCCTCCATCCTATAATTGATGTCCATGTCAGGGTCACTGCTGCCTTAACAAAGTTTACTTCATATATTTTAATGGGTTCAAACTAGAACAACTAATGAGAGCCCAGTCAAAGTGATGTTTTGTTATTTATATTTAACTCACTTTTTAGCGGACATGAAAGACACATTTTCTCAGACAGCACATGGGAAGTTTAAGAATAAAAAACACCTAAAAGACAGAAATGCTACCCTGTGAAATACTTGTCAGGATAGTAATTAAGATAAGACTTCAAAAGTGCAAATGTACTGTCGAGTTGAAATATCCCACAGGCCAAAACTAATTAAAATCCTCTAAAAACGGCTCATATGGGCCACGTAAACATCAAAGGGAAAGTTGGGCTAATATCAGATGAGTATAAATTACATGGGATCAGATGAAATTTCAGCACTCCATGAATTTGGGTCATTGAATCCGGTAAAATAAAGAAAGAAAATAGCATACAACTGGGGATATTTAAAACACAAACACACACAGACACACAATAGATACGCTGAGTCTATCCATCACATGTATTTTTCAAGCATCTTTTACAAGATTGTAAGTAGGCAGCACAACAGCTTGTATCTGTATTATATGTAAATAATTACGCATTTGTAATGAGCAGACGAACACAATGAGCTTAAGCTGATAACGCTGAAACAATTATTTATGTCACTGTTAAATACGTTCATGAACATTCACAGCACTGGCAGAGTAAGTAGGTGAAGCCTGGGTCTAATCAGGCCTCCTTTAGCAGAAATGACTTTAAAGCTCTTCGGGTTTCTCAGGACCAGAGCTACACACCGTTCAGGAGAGGTTCTGGACGCCAGCGTTGTACAGAACTGCTTCAGCTCTGACACGTTTGTTTGAAGGCTGCTGTGAACTTCACACCATCTGTGTGGGTCATTGTTCTGCTACGTCACCCAACTTCTAAGCTTCAGCTGGTGCACAGCTACCCCAACATCCTGTTGTATAAGATGCTTTCATCCTGTTGGTAAAGTTGGCAGCTCATTATTTCTTTATGATGCTAAGTGGTCCGGCGGTTGATTTTTTTAACCCAACCTAAATCACAATAGTCCTCCACCATGATTCACTCTGGGGATGATGTTTTGATATTAGTAAACGGTGGCCTTTTTGCACCTTTTATGCCATGTATAGTGCTGTATATTCTTCCTAAACATTTCAGCTTTGGTTTTTGCATTTTTGATTGCTCCAAAAATGTTTAGACCAACGAGAGTCATATTTAAGGGTCTTACTTGACAACTTTACATCTCAGCATGCCGTGTTGGTGCGAGAACCTAAAATTCGTGGTTGGAGCTTGCCTCCTGGTGTTTTATGTGTCTGTAGTGCATTAATAGTGATAAGATGCTGAACAACCTTCTTGCGTACAGTCTTATAATACAATAGTTAGTCAGCTCCTATTCCGGTCATCCTGCTTGTCTTGCTTGTCTGCTACATTTTATTGACTGTTTTATTCTTTGAATTACTATCTTAACCATCATTTGACACTATTACATAAAAGAAAACACTGCATTTCCTACTAATGCTGAACTTAGTGGCAATAAAAGAAACTTATTGTTCCATCTGTGATAAAAGTTTCATTATCAAGAGTGTGCCATGCTTGATGCTGGCACGATAACTAACAAAAGCCTTTATAGAAATATTTTCATATGTTTTTATAACTGTTCTAAGATTAGCATCTTAAGTATACATATAATAAAAATCAGCTGCATTACGAAACTATTGTTCATATAATCTGCTTAGACAACACAGCCGGTACCTTTGGCATATTTTCAGTTTTACTTGTAAATTCTATTATTTTTCCTTTGGGGACAAAAAGTATTTTGGAATTTGAATTTAATTTTAAATATGTCTCAACAAAGGCAGCACGGTGGATACTAATCCACCGTGCTGCCTTTGTTGAGACATATTTTTAAAAAAAGTAACCACTAGGTTAGCACTGTTGCCTCACAGCAAGAAGGTTCCTGCTTCGATTCCCGGCCCGGTGGGTCTTTCTGTGTGGAGTTTGCATGTTCTCCCCGTGCTTGCGTGGGTTCTCTCCGAGTACTCCAGCTTCCTCCCACAGTCCAAAAACATGCAGGGTAGGTTAATTGATCATTCTAAATTGCCCGTAGGTGTGAATGTGAGTGTGCATGTTTGTCTGTCTTTCTATGTGGCCCTGCGATGGACTGGTGACCTGTCCAGGTGGACCCCTGCCTTTCGCCTACTATGCGCCCGACAGACCCCGTGACCCGGAGACGGATTAAGCAGGTGTAGATAATGGATGGATGAGAACAATGAACCACAATTATACTTAAGAGATACTGTTAATTACCACTTAGGTTTGAAGTGAAGAAGGGAAAGAGAAACAGAGGAAGTGAGGGGCACCAGTCAGTGGATCATGTTGGTGTCCCTCTGCTCTAGTCTGGTCTATAGCAGCAGATCTACTTCAAAGCTATGTTTGGCCCAGCGATGAAGCAAAGTTGAATAACTTCTATAATTCTGTTGTGGTGAGTTCAGTCACAACTGCAGCATCAGATTCCAGGTTCCAGTAAATATCAACGAATTCTGTATTGAAAAGTCCCACTGACTTTCAGTGATCATTGACATTGTTTGTGGTATCCCCAGAAGTCAGTATTGGGACCTAAACTCTTTATTCTATACATAAATTAGATATGCAAAGTCTCGAAAGTATTGCCATTTGTTCTGTTTGCTGATGATACAAATATTTTCTGTGCAGGGGAGAATTTAGAACAGCTTATGGAGTAGACCACCTTAGAACTGAACAAATTAAAAAGCCCCTTAAAAAGGCTCTCCCCAGCCCCTTCGTCCAGCTCATCAGGTGAGGATCCCAAAGTGTTCCCAGGCCAGCCGAGAAACATACTCCCTCCAGTCCTGGGTCTTCTGCATGGTATCCTCCGAGTTGGACATGCCTGGAAGACCTCAGCTGGGATGGGGTCAAGGAGGTATCCTTACCAGATGCCTGAACCACCTCATCTGACTCTGTCTCGATGTGGAGGAGCAGTGACTCTACTCTGAGCCCCATACAGATGACAGAGCTTCTCGCTCAATCTCTAAGGTAGAGCTTGGACACCCTGTGTAGAAATCTCATTTCCGGTGCTTGTATACACAATCTTGTACATTCGGTCACTTCCCACAGCTCTTGACCAGAGGTGAGGGTAGGAACGCAGATTGACTGGTAAATCAAGAGCTTCGCCTTTTTTGCTTAGCTACTTCATCACGACAGATCATTGCAGAGTCCACTTTACTACAGATGCCGCACCAATCCACCCATCAATCTCCCGCTCCATTCTTTACTCACTTGTGAACAAGACCTCAAGATACATGAACTCCTCCTCTTGGGGTAGTTTCTGATCCCTGACCCAGAGAGGGCACTCCACCCTTTCTTAACTGTGGTGACTGTGGTGTCAATGTTGGAGGTTCTGATTCTCATCCCAGCTGAGTCACCCTCAGCTGCAAACTGCTTCAGCGAGAGTTAAAGCTCTTGGCCTAATGAAGCCAAAAGAACCACATCATCTGCAAAAAGCAGAAACCCGATTGAGGACACCAAACCAGACCCCATCCACTCCTCAGCTGTGCCTACAAATGTCCATGAAATTAATGAACAGAATCTGTGACAAAGGACAACCTTGGTGGAATGCAACCCCCACAGGAAACGAGTCTAACTTACAGCCGACAATGTGAACCAAGCTCTGACACCGGAAGTAAACAGACCGGACAGCCAGTATAAGGCCTTCCAGCCCCCCATACTTGCGGAGAAGACTTTCAGGAGTGCTCTTGCTGAACAGAGTTCTCTAATCCGCTCTCATGATACAGGTCTTAGGTCTCTCAGTGAACAACAAGACACTGCAAACCAGTGTGTGAATCAGCTTACTCAACTACCGAGTCCTCAAGCTAATCCAGCCCCTCCTTCTCCAGCAGAAGTCCCTACTGCTCCACCAGCCTTCCAAGTCATTTCCTCTTCCCGAGATGCCAGCTCACCCATTCTGGAGAAATTCACAGGAGATGTAGACCATCTGGTTTTCAATTGTTCACCACATTGATTCCCACATGATGACGCCAAGATCTCATTCATTCTCAGAGTCCTCTTCGACAAAACCGTAAGTTCAATAAAGGCCCAGTTTCAGGATCATTCCAACTTGGTTGCACCTTTAAGGAGTTAATTCAAGAATTAAAATAAAACTTTTCTGAGGATTGCAATCACACTCCCCTGTCCAGAAATCTTTGGGTGGTTAAACAAGGTCAGAGAACTGTTCCTGAATTTTCCATTGAGATCAGAACACTTGCTGCTGCCTCTGGGTGGAAGTCCTCCGCGCTTAAAAGTGCCTTTTTTCATGCCCTCAATGACTCCTTGATGGATGAATTAGCTTTCATGGATGAACCTAGGACCCTGAACAAGCTTATATCCATGGCTATCCACCTTAATAATCGTCTAAGGGAAAGAAACAAGAAGTAAACGACAGGTTGTTCACAAAACTAACTATTCATCTTCTTCCAGCTCTTTATCCTGTTTACTTCTCAGACCCACCACACCGCAGCCAGAACCAATGCAGGTTGGTCAAACCCACCTGTCCACAGAGGAACGCCAGCAGCACGTACAATCTAACCAAAGCATCTACTGCAGATCCTGGGTCACTTTATAGCCTCCTGTCCCAATCGTAAAGGGGAGTGGGTTAAATGATGGGTTAAAAGCAGAGACTAATTTCGGTGTGCATCGTACATACAGCGTGTGCACGATGTCCACACTGACAAGAAAGGGAAGAAAAAAAAAAAAAAAAAAAAGTACCTCACCCCGCTTCATGCTACCTGCCACTCTCATTTTCAATAATGACTCTCAGCCTCACTCTCCTCATCGATTCTGGTCGCAAGCAAAACTTGGCTGATCACTCTCTAGTCCTACAAACCAACATCGAAACCATACCTCTGTCCAGAGCATTAACCCAAATTACCCACAAAACCAGGCCCCTACAGTTAATCATTTTTGGAGACCACTATAAACAAACCTCTTTCTGTGTTTTCCCCACTTCTCATTCTTCTTCTCATTCATCGTTCTTGGATTTGACTGGCTCCAGCACCACAATCCACATCTTAATTGGTCAGAACTCAGAATCAAATCTTGGTCCTCTAACTGTCTTTCCTGCTGCTTACAGGCATACTTACAAGTTCCTCCAAGCCCTATCCTAGCAAACCCTGAAAATGCTGATCTGCTGATCTGTCTCTCATCCCTGAAGAATATCACAATCTCGGCCAAGTCTATAGTAGCACAAGGCTAGTTCTCTACCACCTCATTGTCCCTATGATTGTGCAATAAATCTTCTCCCTGGTGCACCACTACCCTCCAGCTGGCTCTAGAATATTTCCAGTCCAGAAAGGTAAGCCTCGGAGAAGTACATTCATGCATCACTCTTTGCAGGTATCATTCATCATCTCCCCTGGGGTGAGGTTCGTCTTCGTCAGCAATAAAGATGGCTAATTTCTACCTTGCATCGACTACAGGGGACTAAACCAGATCACCATCAAAAATAAATATCCTTTAACTCTCATCACTTCAGCCTGAGAACCTGTTCAAGGTGCCACCATTTTTTCAAACTCGACCATCTCGTCCGCATTTGCCAAGGAGATTAATGAAAAGCAGCCTTTAAACCCCCCATTGAACATTTTCACTACTTAGTCATGCCTTTTGGACTTTGCAATTCCAAGTCCTAGTAAACAATGTACTCCGCGACTTCCTGAACATCTTTGTATTTATTTACCTGGATGATATTCTCATTTACTCAAAGACCCTAGCTGACCATCAGAAACATGTTTGCTTGTTGCTCTAACGATTCCTTGAAAATCGTTTTTATGTCAAAGCCGAGTAATGTGAGTTCCATAAGTCATCTGTTTCATTCCTTGGTGACATTCTAGTGGGCAGACAGCTTTGTACAGAAATGAAAGCAGTCCGGATCGGCCAGTTCCACAAATACGCAAACAGCTCCAACAATTCTTAGTTTTAGTTTTCATCCCCTACACGATTCGATCTTGTCTCATTCACTAGATCCACTCTAATCCACGATAAATGTTGCAGTGCATTGTGGGAGTTTACTGAACTGCAGCAGTAAATTAAAAGGTTTTAAACCTCGACTTAAAGCAACTGAGCGTTTCCCTGCCCTGATGCATTCTGGGACTTTGTTCCACAGGTGAGGAGCATAAAAGCTGAACGCTGCCTCACCTGTTTGGTTCTGACTCTGGGTACAGAAAGTGGGCGTGACCCTGACGACCTGAGGGTTCTGGTTGGTTCATCATGGACCAGGAGATCAGAGATGTATTTTGGCCCAAAGACAATTCGGAGATTTATGAACCAACATCAGGATTTTAACATCTGTTCTGGGACAGACAGGAACCCAGTGGAAAGATCTGAACCTGGGGTTATATGGTCCAGTCTCTGGTCTTAGTGAGGACTCAGGCAGCAGCGTTCTGGACTAACTGCAGCTGTTTGATGGATGTTTTTGGGAGACCTGTGAAAACAGCGTTACAGTGGTCCAGTCTACTGAAGATAAAAGCCTGGACAAGTCTTTCTAAGTCCTGCTGAGACATCAGTTCTTTAATCCTTGATATGTTCTTGAGGTGATAACAGACTGACTTCACTACTGTTAATGTGGCTGGTAAAGTTCAGGTCTGAGTCCAGAACCACTCCCAGATTTCTGGATTGGCTCTTGGTTTTTATCTTCACGGCTTGAAGCTGAGTGCTGACGTTTAATCTGTTTTCCTTGTGGCTCCAAGCACATTTAATATTACAGTTGTGTCTTCAATTAAAGAAAATTCTGGCACATTCACTCTTTAATGCATTCGATCAATGTTTGAATTGAGACTGTTATTTAGATTTGTGTGTCATCTTTGTAGTTGTGGTAACACATTTTGTTCTTTTTCATACTTTGAGCAAGGGGGAGCATATCGATGTTAAACAACAGAGGCCTCATATTAAACCTTAAAAGAACTCCGCATGTTGTTTTTATTAGCTCAGATTTGTAATCACCTAAATACACAAAATAGTAACTGTCTTTTAGATGGAAGTCCAACCAGGAAAGTGCTGTGAAAGTCCCACCCAGTTTTTCAACCGGTCTGTCAAGATGTTCTTATGCACTATGTAAATAGCAGCACTGAGATCCAGTAGGACCAAGACTGTGCAGCAATGTTCAACACTCTTAAAAAACCCTGCTGGCAGAGTATCAGGGCAGCCAGTGGTGGAGTTCAGGTGATGTATGATGTCATCCAGGTTCTTATAAGTGATTGGACAAAATTGTGTCATGGTTTCTCTCAGTAGATGCAGAGGCGGCACATATCCTGCGTCTAGCGTAGGAGCACTGGCTGACTGTCTGGTTTTGTGAACTTTGTCACGAAAGACAGAATCAAAGTCATTGCAGAAGCGGTTGGATAGAAGTTCAGGGTCCACTGACTCAGAGGGTTTATTAGTCTGTCAGCAGTAGTGAACAAAGGGCATTATTGTTGATTTTGGCAATAATATCAGAAAAATATGATTGCCTTCTGCATTATATATGCTCAGTTTTCTTTATGAATTTCATAATTTATTTATTTTTCTGCCTTCAGCTTTTTGACTCTTTTTCTCAACTTAGAGCCGTGCAGCATTTATCCATGGTTTCTTTTAGCAGCGATCATTTTCACCTTGGTGGGAGCAATAGTATCAATAACACTACATTTTACCACTGAATTTATCCAGAAGCTCATTAACTGAAGGTGTGTGGGGGAGGGGTGAGGAGGAGGAGATCTGGATAAACATATCTCAGGTATTTTCAGCTATGTACTGTTTCTTGACGGTCTCTGTTTGGAAGCTTCTGTTGACATCAATAAACCTTTCAAAGAAACACAAAAATGGTCAGAGATCTGTCACCATAACCTTACAGACCTTTGGATATTATTAAGTCCAGACAATGTCCTTTGTTGTGCATTTTTTTCTATCACATATTGAATCGGTCCAAAATGACCAAGAAAACAAATCAACAGGTGAAACACAGCAGTCCAGCAAAATCATCAAAGAAGCTTCGTGGTACTTAGGTGGTCTGCAGACGTTCATAAACTGAACGTCCCCTGAAGACACATATTCAGATGAAGCATGGCTGAGACATTTGTCTCCATTGAAGGGAGTCAGTGAACGGAGCGGCTGCTCGGTCTGCTTCTGTCCAGGTTTGTCATGAAGCTGTAGTTGGGAGGGTGGGAGCTTGTTTCTAGAGAACTGCTGCAGGATTGTCCTGGTTTAACCAGGTTTCTGTTAAAAACATACAATAGAGTTTTACATAGAAAACTATTCTTTAGTAGACATTTAGGAGACATTGACACTCGCTTTACTAAAGCGAGTGTGAATGTGTTAACAGTGCTACCTGTCCTGTTGTTATTATGGGCTGGCTGCGGCTGATGAGCAGCGAACACAACATTTGATGAATTTACAGAATGTTCTGGGTGAGACTTTCTTCTCTGAAGGTTGGCTAATCTTTTTCTGCTACATATTAAAACAGGGCTGGAAGCGACTTCCATATCGGACCCAGCTCATCCTGGAAACAGCCACAGGACTCACAGGACTGGACCTGGACCTGGACCCGGCACATATCAGTTAGAACTAGCTGGTGCTTTGTTATCTGTCTGTTTTGAGAGATGCTGTTTTTGTTTTGTGTTGTGTTTTGTCTGTACTGTTGTTTGGTGCATTTGCACGAACAACAACCTGGACCCCCGCCCCCCCCTCCTGGCAGAGGGACATTACCCTCTCATTCACCAATGTGAACACCAATGTTCAGGCACTGAGCCGGGGCACAACAAGTATGCCCACCGCTGCGCAGCGCCCCTCAACTTGGGCAACTCCACAGTGGAACAGATTCCAACTAAAGAGGTTTGTTCCTTTATATCTATGCGATGTTTTAAGTTTCCATCAGCCATCAGAACTTCGTGTTCAGCCGGCCAATACTTGCTCCACAGATGAGGCTGAAAAGGTCAGGTGATGATCCCACACTACCCTGGGTAGAAGCCTCCCGGATCTACGTTTGTTCACATCCAGACTGAAGACCCAGCTGTCCTCAGGGCCCTGCATGGCTCAGTGGGTTGAGCAGGTGCCATTAACAGAGGCTACTGGCCTCGTGCAGGCAGCGCAGGATCAAATCTCAGCCTGCCGCTCATTCCTGCATGTTTTTCTGCCACACTCTATACACATTCCCTGTCCACCTACTTAGACCACTAGTGCCAAAAAGACCCCCTATTCAGAATTATTTTTGCTCATAATAGCCCTGTAACGTTTTACGCTTTTACTTTTTTAGTGAATTTTTACAAAAATATTTTTATTTTCTAGGTTTGTACGTGTCTTGATTTTTTTCTAGTCCATGTTTATATGTGATTTAACTTGTGAAGCACTTTGGTTAACCCTGGTTGTTTAAATACAAATACAAATACAAATAAAGATTGATTGATTGTTTGGTTGATTGATTGATTAATTTGCATATTTCAGAAAGCCCATGCATATATGATCCATTAGAAAAAGCATGGTTTGTAGAAAAAGTTCAGCTGCTGGATGGGGCATTCTGCAGTCCAAGCTTCTCACCAACTGAACACATCTGGCACATTTTGAATCAATAATAAACATAAGAAGAAGAAGAAGAAGAAGAAGAAGAAGAAGAAGAAGAAGAAGAAGAAGAAGAAGAAGAAGAAGAAGACAGATAACAGTCGAACAGGTTCAATCTGATATCCAGCAAGAAAAGAACATTTCTCTCCCCAAACTCCAACAACTAGTTTCCTCAGTTCCCAGTTGTTAAAAAAGAGGATGCTGCACTTTTTTGCTTTTGATATTCTCTCAGTTTAAACATTTGACGTGTTTAATATGTTCTGCTACAAATAAAAAATGCCTTGATGCCATTTTCAAATTGTTGCAGAATTTCAGGGTTTTTTTTTTTTTTTACATTTTACAGTGTCACAACTTTTTTGGGAAACAACCCCAACTTAGAAAAGAAAAGTTGTAAACCCTTGGTCTCATTGTTTTTTCATACTTTTTATAACCATCTATATTTATTTTTTCACAGTTTGTTTAATATATACAGAGAAAATACTCTTAAACCAAAAAAGAATTGCCTCCTGTTTATCATCACTACAGCCATGGTACAGCCTCCTTGAAAAGACTTTAATTTGTGCTTGATTCTGAGGATGGTCACACTCAACATTAGTTTTTACTTGTAGTCATTTTGTTTTGAATGTTGTGCCATTTTATTTTGTGCACATATTATCTTGAGATTGACCGTATAGGTTTTTCTGTGGCTGAAGCCAGATTTTTACCACGCTTCATTATTCTCTACTACTTTATAAAATAAAACTGGATGTTCATTTAAACACTTATTAAACAGCAGTGGGGATAAAGCATGTCCTTGCGTATACCACACTTTGAGTTCTTAACGAAGGTTCTTGATGTCCTGTTGATGTTTTACAGCTCCAGGCTTTCCAGTATTCATGTGTGCAGCATTGAGTCATAGGTTATCTGATGCCAAACCAGGCAACGCACACATATTAACGTTGTGCAATGGCAGGTTTGTATACATATGTGTGGGTGTTTGTGAAAAACTAATCCAAAAAAAAGAAAAAGTACATCAAGAAAGAAAAAAATGCCATTATGACAGACAACACACACACGCGCACGCGCGCACACACACACACATCTGGAGCAGTCTTCTGGCCTGCCAGCATGTGCCTGGCCTGCTATAACAGCAGCCAAGAAATGTCGAAGTAAGAAAAAAAAAGAAGAGAGAAAAAAATACTTAGGAATTTGTAATAAGGGCGAGGCTTAATTTGCTCTCTTCCTGCCCCTTATTCTACTCTGATTCCTCGCTGCTACAATTGTCAGTGTCGTCGTATTTTCCCCCCTATTCACGGGTTGTTTTCGGTTCCATGTGTAAGTTTTTCGGCGTCCGGAGAGCAGACCGCTGCAGCCGCAGACACTGTTCACCAGCCCTGCACTCTCCTCTCCACGTCCCGCATACACACGCGCACCCGTGTGCAGCCCTCGCCTGATTTGCACTGGCGCGGGTCATTTCAGGTTAAACCCTGGCGCTGTGTCCCGTTCAGTTGAACGGACGGAGATCAAGCCTGGATCCAACTGAGAGGGAATGCGCAGGCACCGGGACACCGACTGAGATCTGGAAACGAGCTTCGTCTTGCATGTCCGGTAGGTTTTTTTAAGAGGGGTGTGGGGTGTATCTTTGACAGCCATTGACAGTCTTTTCGAACAGTACCTGCTTGCCAGTATTGCATCCAGGTGGACGCGGATTGCAATTCCTAACCTAAATGTTCATATTAATCGTAACAACTAACATTATATGTTATGTCCTAAAGAGGAAATAGTGAAGACCAGACTACATTCAAATTGCTTGCAATTTAACGCTGCCTTGCTAGTTAGTCCAAGGTCCACACCTATACGAAGATAGCTTAGATCCCTAAAAAAGAATAAGTCTGGTGTTTCAGAAAGTTCGGCGTGTATTTTAGCCTAACTATTACTTTATAACGGCCACAATTACACATTATTCCTGTTTAACACTGCTATCTTTAACGTACGATTGTGTGTCTACTCTGAAAGCGATAGCTGGATAAAAGGGAGCATTTTGTAAAAATTAAACGTCTAATTCAATTTCTGATGTGTTTTATTGTTGCCGAATTGTACATAGCCTCATACCACTTTAAATTATTTAATCGTAGTTGCTAACATGGGCAGGTAAATGTTTCAAAAAGCAAAAGAGCTTTTAATTAACAGATACTTGGCACGAGGTTCCTTCAGTTGAACAGAACAAGACGTCCCCGGTTAGCCGTTTCGAAGACTGCTGGGAGTTGGGTTGTTAGCTCATGGTCTTACTTCGGAGGGCGAAAAGCCACCAGTTTTAAATAAAACTGCTCCAGCATGCTTCATTTTTAATTAGGTAACCGTAATGACATGGCGCGCTGTATATGTACGCTTTAACATGTCATTTAGGTTTGGAAAGCTGGAACTTCACTGAACTTCGTCAGTAACATCTGGTTTGCAAAATAAACGTATCTACTTAGTGCATTAGTGACCTTAAAGGTTGAACGTTGCATTTCAATGCACTAGCTTTGTACGAATAGTCATCTCGGTTCATTGTTTTCTAGCACTTTATTCTACAGCGTGTTTGTTCGGGTTTGGAGAGGGATTCTTCAAGTGCAAAGTTAGTAACTGAAAGCTGTCACTTACTTGCTGCCGTAGTTAGTATGACAGTAGCATGTTGCCAAGTGATGCCTTCAGGGCTGCAAGTAAATATGTACGTGCCCATGCACGCTTACACGAATTATTATGTTTATTATTATTATTGTTTTGTTTTGGTTCATTAGATCAGGTAGAGAAGACAAAGACCATTGCAGCTCTGACTGTCTTAAGTAAATACTTATAACTATTACTGAAAAAGGATATAAAGTGAAAGTAACAGCAAATCAGCAACAAATATTACAGTTTTTTAGTACTAAATGAAAAGCTACTTCCTTTTCAGTTGTGGCATAAATGCTCTCAACGTTGTTGATTTCATTTTGGCATGAATTTGATTGATATTCAAACATCCAGGAGCTGGTGAAAGCAGCTTTGGCTGCAGGTATTTCTGGCAGCTAATTTGCACCTGTTTGTAATTGATTGTCTGCACAGTAATGTTTCACAGAGCAACATTTGTGCTTGCAGTCTGCAGGATTATTGCAGGTGTATGTAGCACGTTGGGTTTTATGGACCATACCTATAAAATCTAAGATGTCAGGAATCTTCCCCCTCTGGATGCCCCACCATGACAGTTGCATTTTGGCACTGTGCCAACCCCCCTGGACCGAGCTCCAACGTCTCTGATGAAGGAAAGAAAGAACGATGATTATCGTCATGTATCACCTCTTATTATGTTAGGTTTGATAGCTAAAGCAAGCAAAGCAAAGTCATTGAATCTGAAAGTTGCAAGCCTGGATCAAAAACAAAATCAGACAAAAAAAAATAACAACAAGAAATCCATGCTGGTATTTATTTACAAAAGAGAATCTGAACAGCTTGTACAGGTAGAACTGGGCCAGGCTGTATGGGGCTGAGCCCGGCCATAAGCCAGTGCTGCATGATCAGGCACATTCAGACTAATAATCGCTATTAATGATCTTTGGTTCTGAATAATTAATTTTTGAGCTTGTCAGAGACATCATTAGTCAGTCTGTTACAGTAATGACAAGAAGATTATGGCAAGGTATGTAACATTGTTGAAAAAGTTTTTAAAACCAGTTACAACAACAGATATGTTCTGAATATCTTGAGTCTTTTGGTGAGTTTAATTTTCCACTTTCACATAGAGCAGGAGACATGTCAACTTGCAGGTTAACACAACAAAGTTAGTTTGTGATTCAGCCTGAAGGACCATGCTGATGCAGTTTAGAGCAACGAGGCTATAGATCAGGTCCAGGACAAAAACCACTGTTGCACTTATAATACAAGTCTGAATATTTCAGAAAGACAAACACTTTTCTTATTGGAAAGGACTGCATCAAGTAATTGGTATTACAGGCTACATCCCATTTTAACCCCTATATGTACATATATGTGCATGCATGCATATATATATATATATATATATATATATATATATATATATATATATATATAAAATAGATAAAGGAACACAAGAAGATTGTGGTATAAACAAATGCACGTTTAAATGGATGCGCATTTGCAGTACCGTAAATGAGATATTCCACCTTGTGTGATCCCAGGGAGTCGTCATGGAATTTTTTTTGTTATTGAAGTCCAGTCAGGAATTGTACTGTGGTGGGGAAAATACTGTGGGTGAGTTTTGTAGTCCTTCCTTTGAGAGATGGGTAATGCTCTCCTGGGGGAGCAGGTAAATCCAATGGTGTGGGTATCGTCTCTGGTGATGACGGAGGCTCTGCTGAGCTCTCAGGGTCCAGCTGTCTCCTCCGGGGGAGAGGAGGCGAACTGTACGTCTGTACTCAGGCGGGCTGTGAGTAGTGCGGATTTTGATTTATGGTTTGTTGAACTGGAAGGAAAGATCTTGGTCTTGGTGTTTTACTTCTGGTTAAGTCTTAAAAATGTCATGTTGCTGGGTTAGAAAACTTTATTATCCTTTATGGGCAATTTGTCATACAGTCAGCAGTGTCTTGACCACCGTCTTTATTTAGATGCAAAGTGCATAAATGCATTTTGAGAAGAGTGTTATCCATTATTTCATTCTTCAGCTTATATGTTTGTTGTTCGAACATGAATTCTTTGACCAGTCGTCGTCTCGTGCTCTCAGCCACACACTATCTTTGAGTGATCACTTTTATAAAAGCTGAATGTTAACTAACTGGTTCTGTGTTTCTGCTTGGCTCACGTGGTTGAAGCTTGCTCAAGACCTATCCATCCATCCATGCATGCATCCATCCATCCACTCATCCATCCATGCATGCATCCATCCATCCATCCATCCATCCATCCATCCATCCATCCATCCATCCATCCATCCATCTCTGGTTATCTTGGATATTCCATCTTTATTTGGTTCATTCTTGACATAACTAATCTGCTTTCACATACTGATGTACTATCTGAACTGGACTAATTACTTCTGGACCTGCAGTAATAATGAAATTACAATCTGACATCCGTACTTACTTCAGCATTCGCGCTGGACAAGCGGAGCCTTTTTTTTTTAACTGTAATTTACAGAAGCTGATCTCCAGAAGTGACGTTGAGGCCTTGCGTTTCATTAAAGGACATTTTATTCATCATTAACTTTGAATGTTGAGTTAAACTCATCTGATCAGTCGAGAGTTAGATTTCAGTGACTACGCGTCACTTTTCACAAGTAACAACATGGGTAAATGGCGTATTAGCCTATGTGTTTAAGTTGCCATGGTAACTGTAAATGTAGCCAGAGTCGTAATTATAGCCCTCAAAGCGTTTGTGCTGTTGAGTTTGATGAAAGAAAAAAAAGGTTTTACTGCGTGATGCAGCCTTGCATGTCATCATCTCCTTGTCACTCTTCTGCTGATTTGGACTTCTTGTTTCAAACGTCCCCATGCACTGATTAATGTTGATACATTTCTTTATGTTTATCAGCCAAATATACCCTATATGTGGTACATATAGGCTGAAGTCGTAATGAAGTCGTATGTACTGCATCTGCCATTATTACGCCAGGCAAGACCAAAATAATTTTTTCAAAAGATACCTGCCAGCACATCAGCCAATAACTGAGATGGACTTTATTTTTATTTATTTTTTTTTTTTTTTAAATGATGTGAAGTCTACCAAAGCAAAAATGAAATCAATGAGCCAGCTAAGACCAGTCTCCTGCATTTGAAGCGGCAGCTCTTATGTGTGTCAACTGTTGCTGCAGCTGCTGGATCCAGCTGTTCTGGGTACCTGCAACACCTCTGGACCAACTCTCGGCTGGGTCACGGTTCTACAGCTCTGGGGCATATGCTGTGTGTCACTGATATCTGTCTGAATCACCGCTAGACCAGTTTTATGAGACCTTTTAAATCAAACAAGGTGCTGAATTCAAGTTCAGTTATTGGTGAACCTGTTTGGTGTTTTGCACACAAGTGCCAGTTACATTGCATCAAGTTTTTTTCCTAACCCTTAAGCAAATTTTCAAAGATTTTGTAATCACCTGGTTTGACTGACGTAAGAAGAACAAAGTGGTGATTTCTCTTTGCTTCATTTGTTAAAGTAGCATTGAGCTGGGTCTGTTGTGTCCACTAACGCGTCCTCGGTGCAGTCGGGACTTCAGGACCTTACACAAGACAAGGTCTTGTGTCTGACAAAGTTACGATAAACTAACTTGAAATGATTTTGTTTCCATGTTTTACCCAGTAATAAAAAGCAATATTTGAAAGGACTAAAAGTATTTAAACCTTTGTTGGTAGAGTCTGTCAACAAGGCAAGTCAGAAAGTCTTTCACTTCCACATCCTGCAGCTACAGTCGGCAAAAACATGATAGTAGGAAGAGCCAGCAGTTTTGACGAGCCTTGGTGGTGTGATGTTTGGCTGGCTGTACATGCTGTACACAGCAGCTGTGGGAGACAACTGCTCAGATGGCACTTAGACAAGAGTGAGGCAGCATGAATGGCTTCACTGAGAGGGAAACAATTGCCCTTGAGTTTGTTTTCTCAGCAATCGAGGCATCAAGTTTAACACAAACAGTGAATAAGGTACGATATTATGTTTGCCAGTAGTAAAGTTGCTTTGCCCTGACAGGTTGTTTACATCACTGTGCACCTTCATCATAAATCACCTGAGTGTCTTGGGTGTAAGCTGCATTTTGTTATGGCGCTCATTGAAAGGAAACCTTCAACGTAAATCTAAACTTTAACTAGACTCAGTTATTGGAAGCAGGGTGGTGATGTTCAGTCGTGTGCAAAAGTTGTTACCTCTTCTTTTAGTCCTCTTTTTGTTTCTTTTGCGTGCGTGTGCATGTGTGTGAAAACGCGATAAAAAAACCCATCTGGTTGGCTCATTGTAAGGCATGTACAACCCAGACAAAGATTGTATAACCTTTTTTTTGACACGGCATTATTTATTCAACAAAGGTTTAGCCAAAAAAAGAAATATGTACAGTAGCAAATGACAGCCAGGTGCTGTTCAGGTGTTCAGTCAGCTAGAAAAGCAGACCTTATGGCAGTTAGGTGTGTAACACAGTGCCAACGGGGAAAGACATCAGGATTTTATAATTGGCAGGTGGTGGGGAGTGGCGAGGTGTTGCTGCTAAGAAATGATCTCATATGACTTTATTTTATCCTCTTACACAATGACATAACATTTAATAGTGCTGTCAAAATCCAGAGCTCCGCCCAACAGAAATACTTTGGCAGGGCCCTAAGAGGGGTGTACATAGGTAAACGCCCGCACACCTCAAATAACTTCATAGAGAATAAAGTCCTGAAGAAAATAAAGACGTAAAGTCCTTCGTGTCCATCTGACTTGGGCTATTGTTTTGTGAAATAAATATTGGCCTATTAAAAACAGTAATCCTTCTTTTGTTTGTTTGAGATCTTTAAGAGCGCATGTATCGAATACTAACATACTATGATCAGATGATTGTGATTAGGTTTTTACACAAATGAGTGTATGATTAAATTGGAGTTACTAACCGTTGCATAAAACTCCATCCTGTTTCATATTTTTCATTGTCCTCTAAAGATTCTGTAACAGGCTGCTCAGTATCACAACTGGCCACGGAAATAACAGGCCGTTGGCAAGGGAAGCTCATTACGCACAGAGAAAAGAGCCGGATCATAAAAAGTCCAAGACTACTTTTATCTGTGGAAATGTGGTTTGAACAGAAAAGCGAGACTTTACATTGGCTACCGGGTTTAAAAGAGGGGTTACAACAAGCTGTTGCTGTGGATACTTCTTCAAGT